>CM077448.1:17856604-17961604 GCA_039654765.1 Mylopharyngodon piceus | reverse complement strand
AACACTTTCAGGTATCTTGAAAGCTGGTAAGCACCCTACATAGACAGCATTTATGGGCATCATAGTCTCCAAACCTTGTGAGTTGCTTACATAGACAACATTCTGGGTGTCATAGTCTAAAAACCTAGTGAGTAGCCTATGTAGACAGCATTTTTAGGCATCATAGTCTCAAAACCTAGTGAGTAGCCTATGTAGACAGCATTTTTAGGCATCATAGTCTCAAAACCTTGTGAGTTGCTTACATAGACAACATTCTGGGTGTCATAGTCTAAAAACCTAGTGAGTAGCCTATGTAGACAGCATTTTTAGGCATCATAGTCTCAAAACCTTGTGAGTTGCTTACATAGACAACATTCTGGGTGTCATAGTCTAAAAACCTAGTGAGTAGCCTATGTAGACAGCATTTTTAGGCATCATAGTCTCAAAACCTAGTGAGTAGCCTATGTAGACAGCATTTTTAGGCATCATAGTCTCAAAACCTTGTGAGTTGCTTACATAGACAACATTCTGGGTGTCATAGTCTAAAAACCTAGTGAGTGTCCTACATAGAAAACATTTCTGGGAGTCAGTCTCAAAGCCTATTGAGTTGCCTACATAGAAAACATTTTTAGGTGCCATAGTCTCAAAACCTAGTGAGTTGCCTATACATAACATTTTTAGGCCTCGTAGTCTAAAAACCTAGTGAGTTGCCTACCTAGACAACATTTTTAGGTATCATAGTCTCAAAACCTAGTGAGTAGCCTATGTAGACAGCATTTTTAGGCATCATAGTCTCAAAATCTAGTGAATTTCCTACATAGCCTATATAACATTTTTAGGTGTCAGTCACAAAACCTATTGAATTTCTAAATAGACAATATTCTGGTTGTCATAGTCTCAAAACCTAGTGAGATACCTATATAGTCAGCATTTTAGGCGTCATATTCTCAAAACCTAGTAGGTTGCCTACCTAGACAACATTTTTAGGCATCATAGTCTCAAAACCTATTGAGTTGCCTACATAACATTTTTAGGCCTCATAAAACCTAGTGAGTGTCCTACATAGAAAACATTTCTGGGAGTCAGTCTCAAAGCCTATTGAGTTGCCTACATAGAAAACATTTTTAGGTGCCATAGTCTCAAAACCTAGTGAGTTGCCTATACATAACATTTTTAGGCCTCGTAGTCTAAAAACCTGGTGAGTTGCCTACCTAGACAACATTTTTAGGTATCATAGTCTCAAAACCTAGTGAGTAGCCTATGTAGACAGCATTTTTAGGCATCATAGTCTCAAAACCTTGTGAGTTGCTTACATAGACAACATTCTGGGTGTCATAGTCTAAAAACCTAGTGAGTAGCCTATGTAGATAACATTTTTAGGCCTCGTAGCCTAAAAGCCTAGCGAGTTGCCTACATAGAAAACATTTTTAGGTATCATAGTCTCAAAACCTAGTGAGTTTCCTACATAAAAAGCATTTTTGGTCACTAAACCTATAATGAGTTGCTATTTTTAGGTGCCATAGTCTAAAAATCTCATTTCTCACACAGACAACATTTCTGAGCGTGAAATGCATCATAGTCTTAAAACCTAGTAGGTTTCATTCATAGACAGCATTTTTTAGACATTTGTTCTCAAAATCTGCCTATTTAGACTGCATTTTGAGCATGTGTCTCACATAATGAGCTCTACACCTACACAGTATTTTGGAGCATCTCAAAACCTTGCAGACCGCCTACCTAGTAATACATGAAACATTCTGTGAGCTGCCCAACTAGACAGCAATTCTGAGCTTCATAAGTACGTAGAAGTTTTGTAGCAGTCAAATGCTATAATCTCACTAATTAAGCCAAAAAATGCTGTCTATCTAGGTAGGACACTGGGTTTTGCCACAGGCACTGAAGCATCATCGTCATGAGTGAGAAAAACAAAACAAGAAATGACATCAGAGCAACCACAATCTAGACCAAAGCATCTGCGTATAAAGAAAATAGTGCAGAACAAAAATAATTATAAGATCTTGTTTTCTGAGAAATTGATCAATATCAAGTGAGTGTAAATGAGTTTGAATGCTTAAAATGGGGGTCAGAAAAATAAACTTATTTCAAAGGGAGAACAAGTTTATTTTTCTTGTTGAATTCTTATCATTTTGCATCTCAAGTAACTATCTTGATTTAAGAATGTTTATATTTGTGCTGGAAAACAAGGCAAAAATCACTTTATGCAGTGCATGTTTTAAGCATATTGCACCTTTATATCTCATGAAATTCTGTTTTTCAAATGAATGCAATTAGTTTTGATGATGTTTAGATGTTTAAACAAGATAAAACTGACTAAGAAAGATTGTTGCAGAAATCATGTGCCGTAAGCGTAGAGTTTGGGAGTGTCTGGATGTTGTTTATCCTGTCCGTCAAGTCGACATTATTGAATTCTGTTCCTGGAAATCAGTGCAGTGCTTGCGAAACGCGCTATTCCATGGAAAGAGCCATTCAAGAGCCCCGAGAATGGCCGGGTTAGCTAGTCTAGACACTGTCTGTCTCTCTTGCCACCTTTAACTGGAAGTGAAGCCGATTGCAAGACCGCACATTTTTCTGCATCTGTTTTACATAATTTGCACTGTTTAAACTAATTCACATCTACATAATAAATAACAGTGTCTAGAACATGATCAAACCCAGCTGGGTTTGTTTATGAACTCAAAGTGGACTGAGCTCTTTTGGTGAAGCTACAGCCTTCTTAAATATAAATATTTCAATGCAAAGATTATAGACTTGAACAGTTGCATGCAATGCACATTTCAGTGTCTGTGTCGTCCTGATGATTCCTCCAAACATGTCTTATTGAGGTGTTACTGAACTGATGCTTGTGTTTTCTGCTATCAAGGATGTGCAGTAAATCTGTCACTGTTTTTTACTGTAAGAGGCTTCATTAGCCATTATAAACGCAGTGTCTTTAGTCTCCAGACATCTATAAATCACACAGACTGTCTGCAGACTGACCAAAGTTCCCTAAACAGCGAGATGACAGTGACACAGTCTACGTCTGTCATAGACTTGATGTGATCCAGTGACAAATTTAACAGTCTGAGAGCTTCATCACATCAGATCTCTGAAAGATATTCAGTTTTTTAGTAAACTAGATGTTTACCAGCATGTAAAATAATATCAACACGTTTTCTGCTTTTCTTCAGTGTTTGTTTTGTAGACTGACGTGCCAATATTCAAAAACATTTGTGCACACTGGTCTCTATGATTGATTTCACATTATCAAAAAATGCTTTGGTAAATCATAATTATGGCATACTAAGTCATAATTATGAGATTAAAAAGTTAAAAATATGACATACTGTCAGGGAACAGACTCGATGGCACAGGTGAGTAAAAGTGAATGACTCAGTTTAATAACAAGCAGGTGAAATATAGTAAAAGAGGATTATGTACAACAACCAAAGCAGATGAAGAATGATGAAGACAGTACAAAGACGTAAGTAGCACCACACACCTATAAATCACTGTTGAATTGGATATTAACAATGTCTCTCATCTTTACAGGTAGTAATCAGACGATCTGGAGGAAACAGGGATCCAGGAAGGAGGAAACAGGGATCCAGGAAGGAGGGAACACTGACGAATGGAGCATGGGGAGATCACACAGGTAAGTAGACTCAGGTAAGTAAGCATAGCAGTCCATTCAGTCCTAGTTGAAGTAGTAGGTTTTGGGACGCCAAAAGTTTTGGGATGCCTGCCTTTACGTGCACATGAACTTTAATGACATCTCATTCTTAATCCGTAGGGTTTAATATGGAGTTGGCCCACCCTTTGCAGCTACTACAGCTTCAACTCTTCTGGGAAGGCTTTCCACAAGGTTTAGGAGTGTGTTTATGGGAATTTTTTGACCATTCTTCTAGAAGCGCATTTGTGAGGTCAGGCACTAATGTTGGACGAGAAGGCCTGGCTCGCAGTCTCCGCTCTAATTCATCCCAAAGGTGTTCTATCAAGTTGAGGTCAGGACCAGTCAAGTTCCTCCACACCAAACTCGCTCATCTATGTCTTTATAGACCTTGCTTTGTGCACTGGTGCGCAGTCATGTTGGAACAGGAAGGGGCCATCCCCAAACTGTTCCCACAAAGTTGGGAGCATGAAATTGTCCAAAATGTCTTGGTATGCTGAAGCATTAAGAGTTCCTTTCACTGGAACTAAGGGTCAAGCCCAGCCCCTGAAAAACAACCCCACACCATAATCCCCCCTCCACCAAACTTTACACTTGGCACAATGCAGTCAGGCAAGTACCGTTCTTCTGGCAACCGCCAAACCCAGACTCGTCCATCGGATTGCCAGACAGAGAAGCGTGATTTGTCACTCCAGAGAACATGTCTTCACTGCTCTAGAGTCCAGTGGCGGCGTGCTTTACACCACTGCATCCAACGCTTTGCATTGCACTTGGTGATGTAAGGCTTGGATGCAGCTGCTCGGCCATGGAAACCCATTCCATGAAGCTCTCTACGCACTGTTCTTGAGCTAATCTGAAGGCCACACGAAGTTTGGAGGTCTGTAGTTATTGACTCTGCAGAAAGTTGGCGACTTCTGCGCACTGTGCGCCTCAGCATGCGCTGACCCCGCTCTGTGGTTTTACGTGGCCTACCACTTCGTGGCTGAGTTGCTGTTGTTCCCAATTGCTTCCACTTTGTTATGATACCACTAACAGTTGACGGTGGAATATTAAGTAGTGAGGAAATTTCACGAATGGACTTATTGCACAGATGGCAACCTATCACGGTACCACGCTTGAATTCACTGAGCTCCTGAGAGCGACCCATTCTTTTACAAATGTTTGTAGAAGCAGTCTGCATGCCTAGGTGCTTGATTTTACACCCCTGTGGCCATGGAAGTGATTGGAACACCTGAATTCAATGATTTGGAGGGGTGTCCCAATACTTTTGGCAATATAGTGTAGCAGTCCTAGATAGAGACGAGACCAGACAATCTCTGTGTGTGTGGTACTGGCTTATGTAGACAGGTTTGGTAATTGTGAAGTGAGTGCAGGTGATAACCAAGGAGGATTGTGGGAGATGTAGTGCGCCGAGGTGACAGGCATGGTGACTGGTGATCCTGACAGTACTCCCCCCTTTCGGAAGGCACGACCTCGTGCAAAACAGAAGGGTGGGAGGGCGGTTGTCCTGGAGCTGTGTCAAGTGACAGGCTGGTGAATAGGGATATACAGCCAGGTCAGGGAACCTCCAGGACGGCACCGGAAACCTAGGAATCCAGGGAGGTGCCGGCAGTTCAGGGAGCCATGGCGGTGCAAGTAGCTCACGGGGGCATGGGGGTGCAGATAGCTCAGGGGGTCATGGAAGTGCAGGTAATTCAGGGAGCCATGGTGGTGCAGGTAGCTCAGGGGGCCATGGTGATGTGGGTAGTTCAGGGATCATGGCGGCCTCCCTGACCACATCGAAGGAACTTGGAGAACAGAAGACCATGGCGGCCTCCTTGGCCACATCAAAGGAATTTGGAGAACAGAAGATCATGGTGGATTCCGTAGCCATGATGAAGATGCTAGTAACAGTCACCATGGTCGCAACGTAGGAGCATGGAGAGCAGAAGATCCTGGCAGCCTCTGTGGCTGCGTCAAGGGAACTTGGGACACAGGGGATCAGATTGGACTCCAAGGCCACAACAAGGGAACTTGCAGCACAGGGGATCAGATCAACCTCTGCGGCCGTGATGATGGGACCTTGATCAGTCTCTGTGGCCGTGATGAGGGTATATAGATTGGCCTCCTTGGCTACATCAGGGCAAACAGGAAATTCGGGGACAACCTTCTTAGTCATATCTGGGCAAACAGAAAACTCAGGGGTGATCTCATTGATCACATCTTGACAAATAGGAAATTCTGGAATAACCTCTGTGGTCGCATCTGAACAGACAGGAATCTCAAGAATGACCTCTGTGGTCGGATCTGAACAGACAAAAAAACTTGAGAACAACCTTTGTAGTCGCATCTGGACAGACAGGAAATTCAGGGATGAATACCTCCACTTCGATACGAGTGGGAGAGCAGTGTGCAGCCTAAACACACATTATGGCCACCACCATAACAGGGAGAACAATCATTGGTAGAGGGGTCTCTGAATCCTCTGGGCTTGGAAGTATCTGGCTGGGTTCTGGCATTATGGCCATGTTGGCTTAGGATTCTTCAGGGGTTAGAGTGGGCTCCAATGTAGATTCAAGGGTTAGAGTGGGATCATTTTGCATTTTTAATGTCATAATTTAAATGTAGTATGTCATAATTTTGACTTTTTGTCATTGACTTTTAATCTCATAAATATGACTTAGTATGTCATAATAATGCCAAAGCATTTGGCAAAAATGGGCTTCCATATAAACAACAGTGAACTTTGAACTAAATATTTTCGTCATCAAAAACACAGAGAGAATCGCACACGTATTTCATCACAACACAAGCATGTTATATGATTCAGAAGTTATTTGAGCAGAACAAACATGCACTAGAAGATCGTGCTGCTACTAGGGTTATTATTGTTAACCAAAACACAAACTTTTAAAAACATTTATCTAAAATACAACTAAAAGAAAATGACAAGTGTTGCCTTGCCGCAACGCCTTAATGCAACGCAAGTCACTTTGGATAAAATCATCTGCAAAATGCATAAATGCAAACTTGACTTTATTTGCATTGCTTAGCCTGTCTTTGATTATGAAATAACCACAAAGCAATCTGAATCCTGATGACAGAATGATTAGTAATAAGCCGACCTGCCGCTAACTTCCGTTGGATCAGCACAATCCTCCTCGCTGAGGTTTTACTTCCTAAATAAAGTGGCGCTGTGTGTTAGCTGTGGTTGATTTTGAGACTCCAGCGATGAGACTGTCTGCCGTCCACATCAGTACTGAATCACTGACACTCAAAATAGTGTTAAAAACTACTGCAGACTATTTGTCACACATCAGCTCTACAAATGGCTCTCATTCACACCTCTGATCAAGGCCACATGCATCTCAATGTGATATTCTACAATGTATTTTTCAACAAAATCATCAAACATATATATATATATATACACACATTATAAGCACTGACAGGTGAAGTGAATAACACTGATTATCTCTTCATCACGGCACCTGTTAGTGGGTGGATATATTAGGCAGCAAGTGAACATTTTGTCCTCAAAGTTGATGTGTTAGAAGCAGGAAAAATGGGCAAGCGTAAGGATTTGAGCGAGTTTGACAAGGGCCAAATTGTGATGGCTAGACGACTGGGTCAGAGCATCTCCAGAACCGCAGCTCTTGTGGGGTGTTCCCGGTCTGCAGTGGTCAGTATCTATCAAAAGTGCTCCAAGGAAGGAACAGTGGTGAACCGGCGACAGGGTCATGGGCGGCCAAGGCTCATTGATGCACGTGGGGAGCGAAGGCTGGCCCGTGTGGTCCGATCCAACAGACGAGCTACTGTAGCTCAAATTGCTCAAGAAGTTAATGCTGGTTCTGATAGAAAGGTGTCAGAATACACAGTGCATCAGTTTGTTGCGTATGGGGCTGCATAGCCGCAGACCAGTCAGGGTGCCCATGCTGACCCCTGTCCACCGCCGAAAGAGCCAACAGTGGACACGTGAGCATCAGAACTGGACCACGGAGCAATGGAAGAAGGTGGCCTGGTCTGATGAATCATGTTTTCTTTTACATCACGTGGATGGCCGGGTGCGTGTGCGTCTCTTACCTGGGGAACACATGGCACCAGGATGCACTATGGGAAGAAGGCAAGCCGGCGGAGGCAGTGTGATGCTTTGGGCAATGTTCTGCTGGGAAACCTTGGGTCCTGCCATCCATGTGGATGTTACTTTGACACGTACCACCTACCTAAGCATTGTTGCAGACCATGTACACCCTTTCATGGAAACGGTATTCCCTGGTGGCTGTGGCCTCTTTCAGCAGGATAATGCGCCCTGCCACAAAGCAAAAATGGTTCAGGAATGGTTTGAGGAGCACAACAACGAGTTTGAGGTGTTGACTTGGCCTCCAAATTCCCCAGATCTCAATCCAATCGATCATCTGTGGGATGTGCTGAACAAACAAGTCCGATCCATGGAGGCTCCACCTCGCAACTTACAGGACTTAAAGGATCTGCTGCTAACATCTTGGTCCAGATACCACAGCACACCTTCAGGGGTCTAGAGGAGTCCATGCCTCGACAGGTCAGGACTGTTTTGGCAGCAAAAGGAGGACCAACACAATTTTAGGAAGGTGGTCATAATGTTATGCCTGATCAGTGTATATTTCCGATATATAACATAATATGATATGAACAGTTTTGTGTACTTACAGGACATGTTTTTGCATTGGTTTATTGCAGTGTTAATTAGTACCATTACAGAAATATGTTTTATTTATGAATGACTGATAAATATGCATCACATTAAGTTTATTAGTGTGTTTATGTTAAAAGTGTAAATATATACATTTAGGTCTAAATATTTTTTTGAGTGTAATTGTGTATGTTTTCCTATCTGTCTGATCTACAGTGTCCTCTCACTGACACTATTATTTAAACATTTGATCAAATGTTGACACATAAATGTCTGTTTACCGTCTGACTGTAGCGTCTCTCTCTCTGTCTCTCTCTCTCTCTGTGCTGATGTATGTCTCTCTGTCTCCATACTAAATTTTCTGTATTTTGACGTCTGCTGCCATGGAAACCAGTGCCCTGGAACTGGATTTAGGGAATGTCTAGAAACAGAGAGAGAGTGTCTTTGTACAGCATGTTATAACATGTACTACTGTATGCTCAGATCTAAATAAATATAGCTTCAACACACACACACACACAGGTTTCACTCTACACTGTAAATCATTATCATAATTTTAAAGGTAAAAGACTGTAAAATGCTATAGTAAAAACCTGTTAATTTGTTTAAGTTCCCTTATTCTATACAGTTAAAAACTGTAATAGATCTAATTGGACATTTCATGTAATTTTACAGTAAAATACTGTTAAATACAGGGCCGTACCCACCACTGAGGTCTCCGAGGTTTGGAGCTCAGTAGTTTTCTGAGGAGTATATAGTAAAGGTTGTGAAATAATTGCCTAATATTAACTCTACTTTGGTGCTGCACAGATATTGCACAATAATTACCGACCTTCTCGTCTGAGCTGCCTGCCTCAGCAGTCTAACAGTGCTTGTCAATGTCAAAATGTTAGAGATGACCAATCAGATCAAAGTAGGCGGGCTTTGTGTTCTCAGAAGTGCGAATTCCAGGGCGACACTTCAGATCATAAAAGTGCAAGATAAGATGCAAGTAGCTAAACTAGTTACCAAACATTTAATATTTGACAGCTGTTACGACAGAAATGTTAATTAGTAATAATCAGGAATGCAAACTTATAAACTTTTGTCTAATTTCACCATTTTTATTTTATATTCATTTACGTGATTCGTGTAGGCCTAATGTAATTCGTAACTGTCGATGTGACGAGACAAGAAACATTAACCAAGCCGTTTTCATCATATTAGGCATAAGATTAATAAGGAATGTGCACATATTTTGAATTCATTTAATAAGTTACTTAGTTGCCTAGCTTTCCTGGTAGCTTTCAGTAAATTAACTTGTCTAAGAATATGATTCATAAAACATACATATCGGTTGACCCTATGTTTGTGACCCAGCTAACACATGGCGTACCAGTTACGTAATTTATTGATACTTTTCAATAATTTCATGACTTACTAACTGATAATGTAATACAGTATAAATACGAGCACAGTATAACAGCTGACAGGACAGGAAAGCTCTTTTTTCTGAGGAGAGAGACTTTTTAATTCGTAACAATTTACAAAAATAATGTTAGAATAAAGACACTGACATATAGCCTGTCAACATCTCGTCTGACCGCAGATGCTGAGAGTGTTTACACGTCAATGATGTACTAAAAACAGAAAAGTTTTTCCTTAGCGTTTTTTATGTACCGATGGCAATGATAGCAAAAAAATCCCCGTTCACACAGACTTGCGAAAATGTTTAAAAACGCTGTATTTTGCTGCCAGGCCAGTAGATGGCGATGTCACTTTGTAAAGAAACACAGACGTCTATAAACTAAACGAGTAATACGCATGTGCATGACGTCACCGTTTTTCACAAATTCACATTTTGTAGTTTTACATGGAGACAATAATGGTATTGTTTTAAAAGCTTGCACTTTGAATCCCATTTTCAAAAGATTGCATTTTCAGGCCCCCAAAACGCCGTTGTTGTGTAAATGAACGGCCAAAAAAAGTTTTCCCTTTTTAGTTGAAAACAGTGTCGTGTGAACGGCCCCTGAATCAGGACAATGCGTTTCTCAGGCACTCTTTACTTAAACAGAAGTGTCAACAGCTTTCACGCACATCTTTCAAAATAAAAGTCTCGATTCAGAAAAAATGTTTGTTTCATTGATTGCACAGTCTGCGACCCACCAGTTGAGAAACACTGATTTACAGGACAACAGCGTTTTGGGGGCATGAAAGTTTAGAAAATGGGTTTCAAAGTGCCTACTGGCCTGGCAGCAGAATACAGCATTTTTAGTCGTTTTCGCGGATCCGTGTGAACAGGGATCATTCTGACAATGTTGTTGTTGAAAAATTTTCTGTTTTGAGCACATCATTGTCGTGTAAACGTACCCTTAGGTTCATCAGGTTCTTCTCTTTATCTTCTGTGTTATTACAGGGTTTCTACAGGTTTCATCAAATCTAATTTAATACTTTTTAATGCCTTTTTAATGCCAATTTTTAAAATTGGCATTAAAAACTACATACAGGGCTCGACATTAAGCCTTGTCATGTGTTTGTCCTTCGGACAAGTAAATCAGTCATTCACTTGTCTGAGTAAAACAGTTGCTTGTCTGGAAAAAACAGGATTTTTTTTTTTTTTTTTTTTTTGGTGTAAATATAAATTTAATCTGAAGCAATATCCTTTCAGAATATTCCAGCTTTGACATATATAAATCTGCATATTTGTGATATTTACACTGAGGGCTTTTTTTTTTTACCTTTACAAGGGGCAATTTCCCCCCACCCAATCCTGTATGATTCATGTAAAATGTATGATTCATCTTTTATTTTTAAATTCTTGAATTTGTTCAATAAATTCAATTAGAATAAGACACTAAGGGCTGTTACCAATCAAATTAAATCATTTACAATAAAAAAAAATTACAACTGCATTAAATAATGTTATGGGATTGTTTTAAATATTTTTTGAAAATTCAAATAAGAAATGTTGGGGGGAAAGTGATACTGTTAAAAATGAAACTAAACCACCAGTAGGTGGCAGCAAGTAACCGTCTTAATCATTGAGTCATTCATTCAAACGATTCATTCCAATGGCTGATTCATTCAAGAATGAGGCGGTTGTTTATGAATGAGTCATTGCCTGCGTCTCAATGTGCATTCTATCCATCCTAAATGATGACATTAGTAATTAGTAATTCGTAATTTTCAATACTATTTAGGGTGGATAGTATGCACATTGAGATGCAGGGATTGAGTCTTTGATTCGTTCAAAACGCTGAATCATTCAGTAGGCTAATGAAAACAAGGCCGAGCAACCTTGTAACCGTCAGTGTAACGAAGCGTCAACAGGAAGTGGATCCATTTGCAGCTTTTATTCACAATAGCAGAGATACAGACAAGGGCAGAGCAATACCGTAAACAGGGACAGGCAGGGGTCGAGGCGGGCAGCAAGAATCAAAGTCGGGTCACAGGCAAGGATCAAGACAGGCGGCAAACAATCACAGTCCAAAGTACAGGCAAGGTTCGGGGCAGGCGGCAGAGGTACACAGACAATAAACAGTCCAGGTAACAACGAGATATCAGTCCACAGAAATAACGCTCAGAGATGATCACCGTAGCAAATCAAGACTTCGCAAAGATGTGGTGTGTGCGTGTGTCTTAAATAGTGTGTGTGTGATGTGGTGCAGGTGGGAGTGCAATCAGTCCCAGGAATGAGGGCCTATGGGAAATGGAGTCCAAATGGCAAAGAGTCAATATTCGGGTGATGGCTCCCTCCGGTGGTCCGGAGGTTGCACAGTGGGAGCCATATTCGTGACAGAGCCCCCACCCTGCGAGCGGCTCCAGACGCGAGGAGGCGGACGCCGGGGTCTACCACGTGGTCGAGGGGCCGGTCTCTCCGGGTGCGTCCGATGGAATTCCTCCATAAGTGCAGGGTCCAGGATATTACCCGCGTCGACCCAGGATTGCTCCTCCGGTCCGTACCCCTTCCAGTCGACCAGATATTGTAGTCTCCGACCCCGACGCCTTGAATCGAGCAGATCTCGGACTTGATAGGCCTCCTCGCCCTCAATCATCAGTGGTGGGGGGTGACGGCCCTCGGCTCCCTCCGGCTCCCCTCTCGGACCCCCGGAGGGTTTCAGCAGCGAAACATGGAAAGTGGGAGAGACACGATAATTAGCAGGTAAATTTAACCGAAAAGAAACTGGAGTAATTTGTTTAATAATTTGGAAAGGCCCTACAAACCTGGGACTGAGTTTCTTGCATGGAAGTCTTAGTCGTAGGTCCCTGGTGGATAACCACACCCATTGCCCCACGGTGTACTGGGGGTTCGGTCGCCGGCGTCGGTTGGCTTGGACCTCTTGCCTCCTGATGGCGCATCACCATCTGCAACGCGCCAGGTCCCAAGTCTCTTCGCTCCTTCGCATCCACTCGTTGACTGACGGTAGTTCTGAGGGTTCTCCTGACCACGGGAACAAGGGAGGTTGATAGCCTAGAATACATTGGAAGGGGGTAATCCCTGTGGCTGGTTTTCTGAGGGAATTTTGAGCGTATTCGGCCCACATCAGATAGCGACTCCATTCCGTCTGGTCTCTTTGGCAGTAGGTGCGGAGAAAGCGTGTGAGTTCTTGGTTCATTCGTTCTGTCTGCCCGTTGGACTCAGGATGGTAGCCAGATGTGAGACTGATGTTGACGTTCAGGTTCTTGAAGAATGCTGACCAGACTCGAGAAGTAAATTGTGGGCCTCTATCCGACACTATGTCCTCGGGTAACCCGTAAAACCTGAAGACGAAATTGCAGAGTAGTTCAGCGGTCTCGAAGGCAGTGGGGAGCTTGGGCAGAGGAATGAGGCGACAGGCTTTCGAGAATCGATCTATGACCGTGAGTATGGTGGTGTTGCCTTGTGACACGGGAAGGTCGGTGACAAAGTCTATGGCGATATGTGACCAGGGACGTTGTGGAATGGGTAGTGGCTGAAGTAGTCCAGCCGGAGATTGATGAGGGGTTTTGGATGTTTGGCAGGCTGTGCAGTTGTGGACGAATTGGATGACGTCATGACGCATGGAGTCCCACCAGAATTGGTTCTGGAGGAGGTTGTGAGTGGCAGTGATGCCTGGGTGACCAGAATTGGGAAAGTCGTGGACGTGGTGCAAAAGTTTATCTCTTAGGGGAACAGGTACAAATGTGCGGTCTGGTGGGCATGCCGCTGGTGGTGCGGACTGTGCGTTGGCCTGCGTGATCTCTGACATTATATCCCATTGGACGGGTGCTAGGAGGAGGCTGTTGGGAATTATGGGCTCATCGGTGTCCGGTCTTTCTACCTGATCTGTCTGTCGGGACAATGCGTCGGCTTTGGTGTTCTTGGACCCAGGTCTATAGGTCACCTGGAACTGGAAGCGGGTAAAGAACATGGCCCATCGAGCCTGGCGGGGATTCAGGCGCTTGGCGGAGCGGAGGTATTCTAAGTTCTTATGGTCTGTGAGCACGGTGAATGGATGTTGAGCTCCCTCCAACCAGTGGCGCCATTCCTCCAGCGCCGCTTTCATAGCCAGTAACTCTCGGTCACCCACGTCATAATTTCGTTCTGCAGCGGATAGTTTTCTGGAATAGAAGGCGCAGGGAAACATTTTCTCAGGGGTACCCTGGCGTTGAGACAGTATGGCTCCGATGCCAGTGCTTGAGGCGTCTACTTCCACTATGAAAGGTCGGTCAGGGTCTGGGTGGCGGAGAATGGGTGCCGTGGTGAACCGTTCCTTTAAGTTGGTGAACGCTTCATCAGCCTCTGGGGACCAGTGTAAGCGAGACGTCTGACGTTTTGTCATGGAGGTTAGCGGGGCGGCGACACCGCTGAAATTGCGTATGAACCGCCTGTAGAAGTTTGCAAAGCCCAGGAACCTCTGTAGTTCTTTGAGCGTGCGTGGTTTGGGCCAGTCAAGTACAGCTTTAACCTTGCTATCATCCATGGCGACCCCGTCTCGGCTGATGACATACCCAAGGAAGGAGGTGGAAGTTTGGTGGAATTCGCATTTCTCTGCTTTGGCGTATAATTGATGTTGGATAAGTCTTTGCAGAACCGCTCGGACGTGCTGGATATGCTCCTCCAATGACCTCGAGTAGATGAGGATGTCATCGATATACACGATGACCCAGCGGTTCAGCATGTCTCTGAACACGTCGTTGATGTAAGACTGGAACACTGACGGACTATTGGAGAGCCCGAACGGCATGACAAGGGTCTCGTAGTGGCCAGTGGTCGTGGAGAACGCTGTCTTCCACTCGTCCCCCTCCCTTATCCGGATGAGGTTATATGCACAGCGGAGGTCCAGCTTGGTGAAATACTCGGCCTGTCGTAACTGTTCAAGAGCAGCGGGTACTAAAGGCAGGGGGTAACGGAACTTGACGGTGATGTCATTCAAACCTCGATAGTCGATACAGGGTCGTAGTCCACCGTCCTTCTTCTTCACAAAGAAGAAGCCTGACGAGGCGGGTGACGTGGATGGTCGAATGAATCCCTTGGCTAGCTCCTCCTCAATGTATGCCTTCATGGCGGCAGATTCGGGCTGTGACAGTGGAAAGATTCTGCCCTTGGGGGGCGTGGTACCTGGTAACAGTTCGATGGCACAGTCCCCCGGGCGATGAGGAGGTAGTTCGGTTGACTTCTGTTTGCTGAAAGCCACAGCTAAGTCGGCGTATTCGGCCGGGATGTTAAGCTTCTCGGGGTTGTTTTCGTTCAGCTGGGCCATTTGAATTGGCAGGGGGATGACTGGTTGTAGGCAGTTCTTATGGCAGAAGGCGTCCCACTGCAGTATCTGTCCTTCCTTCCATGAGATGTGTGGATTATGGGTTCGGAACCACGGCAGACCAAGGATGATGGGGTTGTTGGGTGAGTGAATGACGTAAAATTGTATGCGTTCGTGGTGAAGAATTCCGATCTGGAGGCCGAGCTCGTCGGTGATGTGAGCCACCCTTCCTCCTCCAATCGGTTTTCCATCTAGCGCCTCCACTGTCAACGGAAAATAGCAGTCTGTTAAGGGAATATTATGTTCTTTAATGAAAGTGTCAGACATGAAATTCCCAGCCGCACCAGAGTCCAGAAGGGCTTGTGTGGGAACAGTTTGAGTGTTAGTAATGAGTTGAATGGGAATCTTGAGGCAAGTGGGTGAGTAATCGGATGAGATGAGGGAACTCACCGCTTTGGAGCTGGTAGGCGTGGGTCGCACCGGGCAGTTAATTTTGAAGTGACCAGCCTGACCACAGTACAAACATAGGTGCATTTGACGTCTTCTCTCTCTCTCTTCTGGTTGAAGCGGAGTGTAACCCAGCTGCATGGGTTCGGGGTTGGGACTGGTAGAACTAGTGACGCGCGTGGGGCGTCGTGAGCGGAGGAGATTGTCAATGTGAATGGAAAGTTCGATAAATGTGTTCAATGAGCTACCTTCATCTCGGCAGGCGAGCTCCGCTTGCAACTCCATGGTCAGGCCTCGACGAAACAGTAATTTCAATGTGTCCTCCACCCAGTTAGTTTGAGCTGCCAGAGTGCGAAACTGTAACGCGTACTCAGCCGCCGTTGATTTGCCCTGAGTGAGAGAGAGCAACTGATCGCCTGGACTTTGGCCCCCCGCGGGATGTTCAAACACCTCTCTGAATCGTAGTAAAAACTCAGCGAATGTAGGGAATACTGAGTTATCATCTCTCCAGACAGCAGTGGCCCAGTCCAGTGCTTTGCCAGTAAGCAGGGAACACACGAAGGATATGCGACTGGTTTCAGAGGGATACAGAGAGGGTTGTTGATTAACATATAGTGAACACTGAAGAAGGAAACCCTTACATTTCGCTGGGGTGCCGTCGAACTTCTCGGGCAGAGCCAGGCGGGGGTTCACCGCTGGAGGAGCGGGAAAGGCTGGCGTGGTGGGCGTAGCGGGTGGCGGTGTAACGACCTCGGCGGGATTCAGGCGTAGGCCCTGTAGCGTCCTTACCAGCTCCTCCGTTAACGACGTCAAGCGGCTCAGTTGGTGGTGATGCATAGCCAACTGATTGGCTTGGGCGGATAACTCGGTAGAAATCTGTGACCAAGCTGCTGGATCGCGGGACGGCGAAGTCTTCTGTAACGAAGCGTCAACAGGAAGTGGATCCATTTGCAGCTTTTATTCACAATAGCAGAGATACAGACAAGGGCAGAGCAATACCGTAAACAGGGACAGGCAGGGGTCGAGGCGGGCAGCAAGAATCAAAGTCGGGTCACAGGCAAGGATCAAGACAGGCGGCAAACAATCACAGTCCAAAGTACAGGCAAGGTTCGGGGCAGGCGGCAGAGGTACACAGACAATAAACAGTCCAGGTAACAACGAGATATCAGTCCACAGAAATAACGCTCAGAGATGATCACCGTAGCAAATCAAGACTTCGCAAAGATGTGGTGTGTGCATGTGTCTTAAATAGTGTGTGTGTGATGTAGTGCAGGTGGGAGTGCAATCAGTCCCAGGAATGAGGGCCTATGGGAAATGGAGTCCAAATGGCAAAGAGTCAATATTCGGGTGATGGCTCCCTCCGGTGGTCCGGAGGTTGCACAGTGGGAGCCATATTCGTGACAGTCAGTCCATTATACAGCCTATTATTATCCACTATTGATCGCCACTTACACTAATCAAATCTGTCATGCGTTTTGGTTATTCCCAAGTTTTTTTTATTTTTTTATTGACGATTTAATCAGGCTAATTTAATTGTCCGACCGGGCAAGTAAAATTCTCTTTCACTTGCCCCTTCAAAAAAAAAATACACTTATCCCGGACTAATGGACAAGCGTTAGTGTCGAGCCCTGACATGTTATAATCCTGATTTGTAATCGAGACATTGTCTGACAAAATCACCATACACATAAGATAAAGACAGTTGCTGTGATTGTGGCTATATGTACATGTAAAATGATCACTCAGGATAGAAGCAAAAGTATCTATTTTATTTGTTCTCTGACAGAGCGCACAGCCTCAACTGAATGCACTGATCCTCTCACTACTGAACAGCAGACGCAGAGAGAGGTGCGCCTGCGGCAGGAAAGCAAGATCTCGCGCTCGTGCGGCAGTACCGGGGGGTCTCGGAAGCTAGATAAGGTTTCAACAAGTCGCTATATTTGTCACAGTGCGCTTTCTTGGAAAAAAGTCGCTAAGTTGGCAACACTGATGCAGCCTTCCGTCTCCAGGTCCAAGCCGGTAAACCGCTATCAAAAACGGCGTTATGGCAATTTTGCACCGGCTGGAGGCAATTACCAATCTGGCGTGTATCACACCAATGTACATATTTTGCGACAGCAAATCAGTTATTAATTATGAAGGCTATATTCAAAATAAAATGGTAGTACTATTTTTCTTCAAAACCATCTAAAAAATTTAATGCCTGTAGGAATAATATTTAATGCTTTTTAATGCCATTTAAGGCCTTAATTTTCGCAAAATCCATTTAATGACTTTTAATGCTTTTTAATGCCCCGCAGATACCCTGTATTAAGGTAGTTGTCAGTAGCCTATATTATTAAGGTAAAAACAGATTTTAGCAATTTGGTATATTAACATTATTTCAGTTGAAATATACAATGAAATATACAATGTTCTTTTATCATAAATTTAAGCTCAATCTGTAAAATTTAAAATGTTCTTTGCTAGTTTTTACGGTAAAGTTCTGGCAGCAACAGCTGGATTTTTTTTCTGTAAATTTAACAGATTCTTACATTTAAACGACAATGATGTTGTCAGGCTGTGTTCACGAAGGAAGACGAAGGAGAACAGGTCAAAATACACAGTTTAATAATTCCAAACGGGTAGACAGGTAAAAGTAACACAACATATTATAACGGTGATCAGACAATGAACTGAACTGAAACAGGAACTGATATACAAACAGGGAGATTAACAAATGACGTGCAGCTGTGATGGTGGTTAGTGGCCATGGTGATAGATGAATGTGCGCAGGAGGAACAGGAGGGATGCTGGGAAATGGAGTGCTAGTGCTGGTGACTGTGACAGATGTGCTCAAAATGGAAATTTTTTTCAATGACAACACTGTCAATCCCTGTTCACATGGATCCGCGAAAACGACTAAAAATGCTACATTCTGCTGCAGGCCAGTAGTTGGCGACGTTACTTTGTAAAGAAACACTGATGGTATCGTTTTCAAAAGCATGCACTTTGAAACCCATTTTCTAAACTTTGCATTTTCATGCCCCCAAAACGCTCAGTGTTTCGTGACTGTTGGGTCACGGACTGTGCAATCAAAGAAATGTTTTTTTTTCCTGAATCGAGACTTTTATTTTGAAAGACGTGCGTGAAAGCTGTTGACTGTTCTGTCAGATGCATTTAAAGCTGCAGTCCGTAACCTTTGGCGCTCTAGTGGTTAATAAACAAAACTGCATGTGTCTTGCAGAAGAACATTGTAGTCAGAGCTACTTCTTGCTGTTTTTGTCTATGACGAGTCATGCAGGTACTTTATATAGTTTATTTATATAAACTATATTTGTGTATTGTTATTACTATTCCCAGTCCCACCAACATTTTTTCCCGTCCTGTCCCAATCACGTGATTAATAGTGTTTTTGTTTCCCATCCTGTTAGATTCCCGTGGGATTCCCGAAAAAATGTCAGCCTCTACTCTGCAGCGGTGCCGACCAGACTGGTCTAAAATAGTGCGAATATAAACACTTATTATAAGTGTACCATAATGATTCAGAATAAAGACAAAAACACGAAAAATGGATTCATGTTGTACATTCTCATAATATAATTTTTGTAGACTTTGAACACAAAAAAGTTACGGACAGCAGCTTTAAGTAAAGAGTGTATTAACAACCTTAACAAAACCTCTAACCAACCGGTCACACAAACCTGCTTGTATCAGGAGATTTAAAGCAGATTTTGCTGATTCAAATCTTTCCCACAGCAGCTCTTAACTACTTGGTCTTTTTTGACATAGGTAAAATCATAAAAATCCTTGAAACATGATAAATCTGTCTGCATAAGAAATTAAGACATGTTTCCATACATTATGTATTTAATAGGAGTGTTTTTAATCTTGCTGCACTGGCAGATTTTGTTAAAAACAAGTGAATCTGAAAGTGCGATATGACAAAACACACTTATATTCATGATGCAATCTCACTTAAATATCCTGTGCAGTCACTTCTTCAGTCAATCTATCCTGTTTCAATGATATTTTAACTGAAAAACAAGACAAAGACACTCACTAAAAATAGGATTTTTTTGTTCAATGTCCTTATAAGTCTCTTTTCATCGTGTTTCAGTATATTTGAGGATATTTGACCCTCACTACTGTCCAGCTAAATCTGATTTTCATCATTTGAAATGGTCATTCTTTACATACTGTGACTTCTTTGAAACGCATTAAAGAGCCTCTGAGAGACGCATCTTCTGGAGAGATTGTGAGTGTGTTTGTGCACAAGCTCACAATTTACCCATGATTCTCCATCTCTCAGCTGTTTTCTGATCCAGCAGGAGAAAATGGTGCATCTGATCACTTAATAAAGTAATATCATCCTCTCCTCAACAAGAGGAATCCTTCAAACACAAACGCTGCACTTACAGTCTTTCAGAGCAGGAATCAGGCTTCACAATCTGTGAGAGACAACACATGATGAGAATCTACGAGAACAATGTTGCGCAACTACTGACACACACACACAGTAATTCAGTTTCGATATCAGATCTTGTAAAAACAGATGTTTTACAGAAAACTGAGCAGTGTTTCATCAGTTCCCATAAACACACACACTGTTTCTATGGTTTTAGTAAACAGTCTCATTTCTGCATATCTGAAGATCCAAATGATCTGAAATGAGACAGAATTTAAACACACACACTGTACATATGCAATAAAATCATTTTACAGACATTCAAATGGTCTGGTTATGTATTTACATCTGTCATATGAGTTACACAACAGTCAAGATCAGAACCGTCTGTGATCCAGAAAACAAGTCAAACGAGCGCGTCTGAAGTTCATTACATCCAGACAGGTTTATTTTATTTGCAGAGCTCTTTCACAACACGCACTGCTCAAAGATGCACAGAAAATCCCTCATAAAGACCAGCAAAACAAAAGACGTTTCTAAGATTTGAAATAATAAACCAACAGATCCAGCGTTGAAAGTGAAGTTTGTGAGAACTTGAGGAGAAAACAAACATGATTCAGCTGATTTGAGTCCTTCAAAAGAGCCTCAGCATGTTTTAATCTATTTGTGAGGGACATTTTCAAACATCTGGCCTTCAAATGTAACCAAACACATACAGAAACACAGACATGAACCGTCTAAACCATTTGTCTTCAAATAGCAGACCGTGGCCCGGTTCTGGACCCTGGCTTGGGTCCAACTGGACCGTGAGATATAATACATCATTTTAGTTTGTGTCCACATTATTAAGTTTGAAAAACTTTAATTAATCTTTAAATTTGTAATTTAATCTAATCAGATACACACACGTACCTCATAAAGGTCTGAAAGAGACCGGGGCATGTTGTCACACTGTTTAACTATAGTCAGTATTTCTCAGTGTAGGTTTATTTTTTGACACAAACCGTAATGTCTTGACTACAAAAAGCTTTTGAACAGTTCAAACAGTAGGTTTTCTAGTTTCAAAATAAATCGATTAAATCAGTCATTCAACTTAGTTGTTTCATTCTGATAATTATTCTCTCGCTCTGAAAATAACAGAACAGAATGAATCATCTTGAACCTGATCTCCGCTGGTTCCCGTGGGTCCTGCTCGAGATTTTCTGCTTAAAACCCCCCCTAAAACTTGTGTGTATTTGTGCAGCATCTCCTCGCATTGATGTGTATGTGTTGAACTCCAGAAGAACCGCGTCCGATCGATGTTGCGCTGCGACTCATCCGGTTACGCAAGTGACTGATTTCACGCTCATTCACTTTCCGATTAATCACAGCAAACATCTGCGTCTCAAACCACAGAGATGAATCCGTCACACTTTGGACTCTTTTTAAAAACAAGTGTGAATTATTGGCTTTAAAAGCTAATAATTAAATAATAAAATGTTAAATTAAAATAAATAAATAATAATAAAAAAAACAATCTAAATAAAACACTAAAAATTAAATCAATTAAAAGTGTAAATTATTAGCTTTAAAAGCTGATAATTAAATAATGAAAATGTAAAATTATAATAAATACAAAATAAAACACTAAAATTAAAACATAAAAAATTTAAAATTAAAATAATAATAAAATAATCTTACTACAAATAAAACCATAAAAAAGTAAATATTTTTTTTACAATAAAAACAATAAAAATAAAACACTTACTAAAAATTAAAACATAAAAATGTAAAATTAAAATAATAATAATAAAATAAAAAAATCTTACTAAAAATTAAATAAAAATGTAAAATTAAAATAATAATAAAAAATCTTACTAAAAATTAAACCATAAAAATATAAATATATATATATATATATATATATATTTGCAATAAAAACAATTAAAATAAAACACTTACTAAAAATTAAATAAAAATGTAAAATTAAAATAATAAAAAATCTGACTAAAAATAAAACCATAAAAATGTTTAAAAAAAAAATTACAATAAAAACAGTTGACATAAAACACTTACTAAAAATTAAATAATAAAACTGTAAAATTAAAATAATTTTAAAATAAAAAATGTTCTAAAAATAAAACCATGAATATGTAAAACTAAAATTATTTTACAATAAAAACAATTAAAATAAAACACTAAAATGAATTAAATCATAAAAATGTAAAATAAAAAAAAATTTTTTTTAAATAAAACTATAAAATAAAACACTAATTTAATACTCATTTTAAATTAAAATTATTAAAAAATGTATAAATTTATATATGTATAAATTTATTATATTTATAAAAATGACTAAAATATAAAATATTTTATTTGAAATAAATAAAAATAAAAAATAGAAAATTTACTAAAAAATATAATATATTTTATTTTAAATGATTAAAATTCAAATTCTAAAGTGGTGGCATATGAAAAAATAATCACATTTAACTAAATGGCTTTGACATTCGGACTTGGATGTGAAGAAAATGGCTGTAGATGCAGAAGATGAGCTGAAGAACGCGTCCCGGATGGTGTCAGAGAGTTCAGACGGCGGCTCAAATGACGTCCTGACATTCGTTTAACTTTGTTTAATGTTCAGTGTCACTGAGAGAATAAAAACGCTGTCGTTCTCAACAGCAGGTGAGTCGCTCATCATCAGAAAAGCTGTACGACGCCACAGATGGCGAGTGTGTGTCTGCGTTTGGTAAAGGACACGAGCGCTGAGGCGGGCGAAACGTCGCTCTGAATGAATCAGTCAGCGTGTTGGAGCGCTCAACACCTGCTCGACCCGGCGGGAACCCGCGGCGTCCTGGAGAAGGGCACGAGGTGAGTCGGGAGCTGTTTCTCATCAGCATCGGTTTGGTGGAGGTCACCTTACGTGAAGATCCTGCAGAAGCAGAAAACTCTGAGCAAACTTTAGCAGCTATTGTTCTGTTCACAGCCCTGAGGCATCAAACGCTGTGACAATGGTTTTCCTGTAGAACAGAACTTCACGTGTGGCTGCGGCACAAATCACATTCCTACTGCAGTCTACAAGTGTGGACTTGACCGATGTGGGGAGAGTGCATACTTCTGAGTGTGTGATAAAACACGGGAGGTCATGAGGGGGTCTGAGAGGTGATGAACAGTCAAAATAAAACCCTTCCTAAAGTTAAATCATAAAAATGTATCAAAACACAACACTTAAAAATGAACTCTAATGAACTTTAATAAAAATTAAATTTAAAATAACATAATCGAAATAAACACTAAAAATTAATTAAATCATGTAAACGTAAAGTTAAAATAAATCAATTTTAAAATCAAAAAATCAAAATAAACACTAAAAATTAAATCATATAAATGTAAAATTAAAATAAATCAATTTTAAAATAAAAATAATTGAAATAAACAATAAAAATTAAATCATATAATGTAAAATTAAAATAAATCAATTTTAAAATAAAACTAATCAAAATAATCCATGAAAAATGAAATTATAAAACTAAATAAATAATTTTAAAATTTAAAAAAAAAATCAAATAATATAAATGTAAAATTAAAATAAATCAATAATTTTAAAATAAAACATCAATAAAACACTTACTAAAATGAAATTATAAAACTAAAATTAAAATAAAAAATTTAAAATAAAAATAATTGAAATAAACACTAAAAATTAATCATATAAACGTAAAATTAAAATAAATCAATTTTAAAATAAAAACAAATCAAAATAAACAATAAAACTAAATCACATAATGTAAAATTAAAATAAATCATTTTTAAAATAAAACAAATCAAAATAAAACATTTACTAAAAATGAAATTATAAAACTGTAAAATTAAAATAAATAATTGTAAAATAAAAATCTAAATAAACACTATGAATTAATTAAATCATATAAATGTAAAATTAAAATAAATCAATAATTTTAAAATAAAAACAAATCAAAATTAAATAATAAAAATGTAAAATTAAAATAAATAATTTAAAAATAAAAACAATCTAAATCAAACACTTAGTAAAAATTAATAAAATCATAAAAATGTGAAATTAAATCAAAATGTTTTTTTTGTAATCAAAACACTCAAAATAAAATAAAAATTATTTTTTAATTAAATCAAAAAACTCTAAAATTAAAATAAATAATTTTAAAATAAAAATAAATCCAAATAAAACTTGCGTGTGACCATTAAATGTCATCAGAAAACCGTAAAGATGTGAATGTGTTGTCAAATTATTCAAATCTCAGAGGGACTTTAAGTCATTTAGTTCAAAGGAGTTTGTCTCCCTAAGATGTTTCTCATCTTCCCGTCAGTACGCCGGTCTAACTACAGTCGGCTCTCCTCCGAACACATGCAGTGATGTTGTTCAGTGACAGCGGCTCTTAATGGAAGGCAGTGTTCAGTAATGGCCCTGTGGGAAGACTAACTGAGCCGTCAGGCCTCGCTGAACGAGCTCGTGTCGTCTAAAGAGAGACGGGGAGCGGCGGGTTAATGAGCGCATCACCAGCTCTGGTTCGAGATGTTTCAGCGAGGGTTAATGAAGAAGAAGCAACATGAACAACGTCTGATCACACGTCTCATTTACTGCTCAAATGCGCTCATGATTGTACATAAATTATATAAAACAATAATCATTTGTTTACCACAATAAAAATATTCAAATAAAAACCATAATAATAAAAAACAACAATAGCAGCTCTAGAAACATCATCA
Source organism: Mylopharyngodon piceus (assembly GCA_039654765.1). Classification (NCBI taxonomy): domain Eukaryota; kingdom Metazoa; phylum Chordata; class Actinopteri; order Cypriniformes; family Xenocyprididae; genus Mylopharyngodon; species Mylopharyngodon piceus. The sequence goes on along the minus strand of CM077448.1, from coordinate 17,937,053 downwards.
TCATCATCATCATCGACATATTCAGAGCGAAAGAGCCAAACTGCTTGAGAAGTTTCTTCATCTTTGGTTTAGAAACGACTGCCGTTCTTTCACAACGACACAAAACTACTGCAACTACTTCTGCTATTGCTTTAGACGGATTCACACTACCTGCATCCGTTCCTTCACGCTTTTAATAGTTTTTTCCTAATTATTATATGAAATGCGTCAAGCAAAGCAGGCTAAAACATTAAAGTTGATTAAAAATGTCAAATCTAAAGTGTAAAATGATTAAAAATTTAAAAAGCATGTTCATAAACTGCAGCAAACTGCTGTACTTGTTTTCCTCTTTGTGAAAAGTAATGTAAGTAAAAATGCAATCCAGTCAGGAAAATTATAATGACCTCATTATTCTTCAAACGAAGAAAATGTGATATGAGGATTCAGTTTCGCCATGATTTACACACACAATACAGGCGTCTTAAGATGGATTCAAATTAAGGCAAGAGATGTTTTTGTAAATTCCAACAAATCCAACATATGGCAGAAGAAAATCAACAGAAGATGAAGATGTGATAGCTTAATATCTGAGGAAGACGGTCCGTGTCCTTCTTCTTCTTATAATTCTACATCATATCCGCATCTATCCACACTTCAGTCCGACAGACATAAAAAAAATCATGAAATAATCCTCATCACCTCCTAAAGTCCTTCAGCGGCTTCAGTCCAGGAGGAAACGAGTCCAGTCTGTGTGTTTGGTGCTGAGGTCACCTGAAGTCCATCATGAGTCCATGTTTTCAGTGCAGAGCATCTGATTCTCCATCAGAAGAGAGAGATGACCAACATTCAGCTCTTCAGGACGCTATCTGACAACAACACAGAGACACAGACGTGATCAATGCATCTACAGCAGTCAAAAAACATGTAAAAACGAAGAATTTCCCGCGCATTCGCCTGCAAAGCTGCTGCAAATAAACATCAGTCCAGCAAAGCACAAAACATCAGCCAAATGAGAATAAATTAACTCATTTAAACACTTTACAGTAACGTTCGTTAACGTTACTTGATGCATTATGTATCATGAACAGATCAAGTCAAATTTTATTTATAAAGCACAAATTTAACACAACTGTAGTTGATCCAAAGTGCTCCGAATTTAAAATAGAAAAGGAGGAGGAAAAAAATTATAAAAAACTATCAAGTATCAGAATCAATCAAGCAAAAACTATCATAAGGTATCATAAACTAAAAGGACAATACGTTTACACCATTTAGTAATCTATTAATATATTGCAATATATCAGTGCGTTATAAAAACCATTACAGCATTTATTTAAATTAATAATATATAATATAAATTTCTAGCTATACAAACACATTTTTACATTTTAAGTGTGTATATGTAATTAATTTAATATATATTTTTATACGTAGATTAATGATTCCCAATGTATTAAATGATGCATTAACGAAATACACTAAAATGAATTAAATCTTGAAAATGTAAAATTAAAATAAATAATTTTAAAATAAAAACAATATAAAACACTTAAAATGAAATCATAAAAATCTAATAAAAATAAAAATAATCAAAATTAATGATTAAAATTAACAAACATTAACAAAATACACTAAAATTAATTAAATCTTGAAAATGTCAAATTAAAATAATTAAAAAAAAATCAAATAAAACACTTAAAATAAAATCATAAAAAATAAAAACAATCAAAATACACTAAAATTAATTAAATCTTAAAAATGTAAAATTAAAATAAATTAAACACACATTTTTAGTTTACTTTTGACCATTAAAAAAAAATATAAAAGGCCTGTAAGGTAATTAGGCTGTAAGGTGCATTAAATAAAATTAATATATAATATTAATGTTAATTTAATTAAGTTTGTATATTTAATTATTTTAATAGTATATTTTTATATCTACATTAAATTAATGATTCACAATGCATTAAATGAGGCATTAACTAACATTAACAATTGTATTTAAGTGTTGATCATTAAAAATATTAACTAAACATTAAAATATAATATTAATGTTAATTTCTACATATACTAACAGTTTTTACATTTCAAGTCAATATATTTAATTACTTTTATAGTATATTTTTATGTACATTAATGATTCCCAATGCATTAAAGGATGGACTAATAAATATTAAAATAATAAAATATAATGTTAATTTCTACATATACTAACAGTTTAGTAACTAACTATTTTAGTTTTGATGGCCTGTAAGGTCATCAGGTTGTAAGTGTTCATATGGGGTTCACAGCTGGTTTTGTCTGTTTGGTAAGTTGACTGTAGGTTGATGTTAACTATGTAGTGTGCAGTGAACAGGACGTAGTGCACACTTAGACTGGTAGGAGCAGGGTTGAATATGGTCACTGGTTTCCACGGTGATCTGTTGCTGTGCTACGTGGGCGTCCTGTGATGAGGGAGCCACCGTCTGTGGAGGAGCTTCTGTTACTACACCCTGAGGACAGGAAGTGACATCATCATTTAGGAAATGCACAGGTAGGGACGGGTATTCAGTAGGGCTGCACGGTTAAAAAAAACACAGAATCAAGATATGGCTTAGTGCGATAATAAAATAGTAAAGTCTGCGCAATTTTTATCAGAAAAATCTGATTAAAAATCTGATTATTTTTTCTGAAAATTGAGAAGAAGGGTCTGGACCTCTTTTAGCTCTATATTTAACACACATTGCTAATGAAATGCATGTGATTTACCTCTACAGGAAGTGCTGACGGAGGGAGCGGTGTAAACTGATGGATGAATGTTCCTTGCATAGGAGCCACAGCAGCTGGAGCCGTCATGTACTGAAACACACACAGACACACATGCAGTTCTCCTGCTGTCCTGCAGAGGGCGCTGACTGATTGAGAGCTTCAGATCAAGCTGTCCTTCCTCTGTGTGTGTGTGTGTGTGTGTGTATAAAGGATGGATCAGAGAGCAGTGCTAATGAGTGGAGTTAAAGGGCGTGGTCACCGGTGATTAACTTCCTGTACCGGAGCACAGGGTAAACTACATCAGTGTCACAGCGCTGAAGACTGACTGTACATCACTGGATGACCTCTCCCTGTCTCTCTCTCTCTCTCTCTCTCACACACACACACACACACACTACCTGTTTTTACCTGCTTTCTACTTTTCACAAGTTTTGTGAAAAGTTTTCTGTATGTTTCTCAGGTTTAAAGCACGTCAGCGCCATACTGAAACATGACATGATAAACTGCTTTCATTCAGATCCTGTAGTGAACATTCATGTATTTCTGCATCAGCGTTTTTCATCTGACATACTGAAGAGAATGTTAAAACGAAGTCTCTGATGGAGTGTTTATCATCTGAAGGGAAAGTGTGTGTGTTGTAGTTCACACACACAGACGGGGCAGATGGTGTGTGTTTGACAACAGAGAGGGTTCAGCGGGGTGTCTTGAGACAGAATACGTGAACCAGGTTCTAAATGATCTTGCACACACACACAACACATTAAACACACTCCCATCCATGCATTAACCCTAAACACCGCCAATTATTTCTAGATGCAGGCATTGGTCGAGAGGTACACTTTCTTTTCTGACAGCTCATAGATGTGGGAACCGATCTCGTATATAGTTCGGTATAGTCATGTATATAGTCAGGTTTTTAGTCTTGTATATAGTCTGGTATATAGTCCCATATGTAGTCTGGTATACAATCTGGTATATAGACATGTATAAAGTTCTCTATATAGGCCTGTATAAAGTCCTGTATATAGTCCTCTAACTAGGCCTATATATAGTCCAGTATATAGTCCTGTGTATAGTCCTCTATATAGTCATCTATATAGTCCTGTATATAGACCTGTATAAAGTTCTCTATAAAGTCCTGTATATAGTCCAGTATATAGTCCTGTATATAGTCCTATATATATGCCTGTATAGAGTCCTGTATATAGTCCGGTATATAGTCCGGTATATAGACCTGTATATAGTCCTCTAAATAGGCCTGTATATAGTCCAGTATATAGTCCTGTGTATAGTCCTCTATATAGTCCCCTATATAGGCTTGTATATAGTCCGGTATATAGGCCTGCATATAGTCCTGTATACAGACCTATACACTGTCCAGTAAAGAGTTACTGTAGGTCAATAGTCAGGTTTTTAGTATTGTATATAGTCCTTTATATAGGCCTGTATAGAGTCCTGATTATAGACCTGTGTATAGTCATCTATATAGGCCTGTATATAGTCCTGTATACAGATCTGTATACGGTCTAATAGTTACTGTAGGTCAATAGTCAATTTAGTCTTGTATATAGTGCCCTAAATAGCCTTGTATATAGTCCTGTATATAGACCTGTGTATAGTCCTCTATATAAACCTGTATATAGTCCCGATTATAGACCTGTGTATAGTCATCTATATAAGGCTGTGAATAGACCTGTATACTGTCCAGTAAATAGTTAGGTAAATAGTCAGGTTTTTAATCTTGTATATAGTCCTGTATATAGTCCAGTATATAGACCTGGTGTATAGTTTAGTCTATAGTCTTGTATACAGACCGGAATTTATACTGGGAAATAGTCTGATTCATATTCTGACCAAGAACCACTTAGACTATCTGACTGACATGTAACAGTGACCAAACAGTTGATGTTTTTAATGTAGCATTTAGTGGTGAGTAAATCTGAAATCAGAGCCGACATGACCCATAAGATATAAACTCACGTTAGCAGCAGATCCCAGTGTGAGCTGGTTCATCTGTTGTGTTAGTGGAGTCATCATGGCCGCTGGTGGCACCGATACGGCACTGTGATCTAGTGCTGGAGTGATGACCGCTCCCTACGGACACACAGATCAATGCGACTGTTGGCAGGTTTGTAACCACTTGTTTTTATAGATTGAGTTTGAGTTGTGTAAAAATAAATGAAACTTCAGCACAAAACACACTGATATTGATTTAGTGAATATAAACGTTGGTTATGGTTGGCTGATTCCATATTGTGCGGCAGATCTGGAACGTTTCATCTGTCTGGCTTCAGTTCGGTGACAGAATGTGAGCTGAATGAAGTCAGTCAATGATTTTAACAGCATGAGAAACATGGTAAAGAATAAGTCTGAATCAGCAGAGAGTGTGTGTCAAACTAACTCATATGAAACAGAAACAACCTTCATGTGTAAAACTACACAGAATACAATGTTCTCACAATCACATGCTGCCATGATACTAGTGGAGAAATGTTTCTTGCACCAAAAACAGTCACAATTTAGTTTTCCATTATCGATTTCAGCCTTTTTAATGCTTACAATTAAAAAAAGCTATGCCTTTAAGGCTTGTGCATGTAAAAGGCCATAGAGAAGAAAGGTCAGAGGTCAGAGGTCACTTACTGTCGGTTGCATCATATACTGCTGTTGGGGCATCCATGCTGTACTCTGAACCTGTGAGCAACAAGAAACACAAATGTGTGTTCACAAAACATGAAAACTGTCCACACACACACACACACACACGACACATTCAAGGTACTGAAGATGATGTAAACAATAACAACATGCTACATATATATATATATATACATATATATATATATAACGACATGCTATATATGTGTGTGTGTGTATATATATATATATATATATATAAAACTCGTATGAAGGGGTTCATAGATATGAATTGTTTCATTTTAACAATGTTGCTTGATTAGTGGTGCAAATTTGCGTTTGGTGTGAACAGACAGGAGAACAGAAGACGATGTTCCTCTGCTCTGATACTGATAAATCAGTCTGAGAGTGATGGATTACAGCTCTCTTTCTCATCTGACAGCACCTCTCTCCTTCTCACTTTCTCTCATTTGTTAGTAAAATTTCCTGTGCAATATGGCCGTCAGGGTAACAACTGAATCCGGAGACAGTCGATTCCTCACACACAGACACGTTTATGAAGACTATGTGGAGGTGAAGGTGTCTGTCCCTGATCATATTCATTACATGAACTCAAACGTGTTTCCAGCTCGCAGGAGATCATGTGACGTGAAATCACACAGACTCTCACCTGATAAGTCGACATGGGTGAAGCGGTGATGAACGGAGTGATAGATGCATGCGCGATCATCCGGTTAGTAGTGATACTATATGGAGAAGAGTAGAACCTGCAGAGACAATGACAGGTTTTAAATATTAAAAATAATATATTCAGTATGTCCTGTAGGCGGCACTATGGAGCTTGACCTGTAAATAATCAGAGCTGTCAGGAAGTGATCTCTTATCAGACGGGATGTTTTATTAGGAGACAGACACAGGAAACAGGAAGTGAGGGATTTCCTGTAAGCAAAACACACTGGGAGAGACAATCTTTCCTCCTGTCTCTCTCTTTCATCTGTCTGTACAAGTGTGTGTGTGTGTGTGTGTGTGTGTGTGTGTGTGTGTGAGACGTACCCGTTCTGCATGACAGCAGGCTCGTATGTGAGTGTCATTCCCGTCTGCAGAGACACACAGAGACAAAGAGAAGCGTTAACGTGACGGCGTGTGAACTGCGGCTGTCAGTCTCCTGCGTTCATCCGTCTCTCTCTTTCTACTCCTGTTTCTGCTGAAGATGGCAGACCGGAGTGTCACTCCATCACATGAGAGTTTATGATAATGAGTGAGAGTTTAAAACTATTATAATCCAGGCGTGACATGTTTCCAGCGGCGTGTAATTTATCTGTCAACACTGGAAGTGAAAATGCTGCTCGACTCGACAAAATCACAGCCAATCAGAACGCACATGATGCTTGATATATGCATGCAAAAAGATTTTGGACCAATGAGATTTTAACGTAGGCGGAGCTACACAGTGTGACAACACAAATAGGAACAAACTAACGGAAAAAACATCTCATCCCCTGTTGCAGCTATTTAGGACAAAAATCCCTTAAAAAGTCAAAAGGTTAGGTTTATTTTAATTAGAAGTAAAAACTCAAGGTTATTTCTAAACTATAGAACCGCAGTCATAATGAAGAGCAGCTGTCTGCAGATGTTCATGACTGGAGACACATGTGCATGTGGATCAGAGCCGCGGCACGTCTGTGCTGCATTACTGAGACACGCAGCAGGTGCATCAGATCTCAGCTGCGCCTGAGGATACGTGTGGAGATGATGATGAGCCTGATTTCCTGTAAATGACTCACTGTGTGCGTGCGTGTGTGTGCGTGCATGTGTGAGAGCGTGTGGTTCAGGTATTCCCTATGCTGTAGACAAAATGTCCCCAGAATGATGGCAACACCAGTCATTTTTGTCCTTGTTGGGACATTTTTGGTCCCCATGAGGAAAGCAGCTTATAAATCATACTAAGTGATGTTTTTTTGAAAATGTAAAAGTGCAGAAAGTTGTCTGTGATGGATAGGGTTAGGGGACAGAATATACAATATGTACAGTATAACAATTATTATGTCTATGGAAAGTCCCCATAAATCATGGAAGCCCAACATGTGTGTGTTTGTGTGTGTGTGTGTGATCTCACCTCTCCTTCCCTCCACGCTCGGCCGTTCTGTGCATATTTACTCTGGGTTTGTCTCTTCTTCTGACCGCCATCAGCAAACTTGCACAGCAGCGGCTCAGACGGACCTACGGAGAGACAGAGACTGAAACTACAGCAAGGACATGGACAAACAGACGCCCATTATTTAATCACTCCATCTGTCTAAATCTATTTACTGTAAAGACAGACTAAGACAACAGAGAGATAACTGGATAAATGGATAGAACGATAGAAAGATAGATAAAATGACAGAATGATAGAACAATAGATAGATAGAATGATAGAACGATAGATAGAACGATAGATAGAACGATAGATAGAATGATAGAACGATAGATAGAATGATAGATAGATAGAATGATAGAACGATAGACAGAACAATAGATAGAACGATAGATAGATAGATAGAATGATAAAACGATAGATAGAATGATATATAGAAAGAACGATAGAACGATAGATAGAATGATAGAACGATTAGATAGAATGAAAGAACAATAGATAGAACGATAGAAAGACAGACAGATATAGATAGATAGATAGATAGATAGATAGAAAAAACGATAGAAAGAACGACAGAACAATAGACAGAAAGAAAGAACGATAGAAAGAATGATAGAAAGATAGATAGAACGATAAACAGAACAATAGAATGATAGATAGAAAGAACGATAGAATGATAGAACGATAGATGGAAAGAACGATAGAACGATTGATAAAACGATAGATAGATAGATAGATAGATAGATAGACAGAACGATAGAACGATTGATAGAACGATAGATAGATAGATAGATAGAGCAATACATAGACAGAATGATAGATAGATAGATAGATAGATAGATAGAACGATAGATAGATAGATAGAACGACAGAACGTTAGATAGAACGATACATAGAACGACAGACAGACAGAAAGAAAGAACGATAGAAAGAATGACAGATAGATAGATAGACCGATAAACAGAACGATAGAACGATAGATGGAAAGAATGATAGATAGATAGATAGAATGATAGATAGAAAGAACGATAGATAGAACGATAGAGCAATAGATAGAATGATAGATAGATAGATAGAAAGAACGATAGAAAAATAGAAAAAACGACAGAACAATAGACAGATAGAACGAACAATAGAACGACAGACAGACAGAAAGAAAGAATGATAGAAAGATAGATAGAATGATAGATAGAAAGAACGATAGATAGAACGATAGATAAATAGAACGATAGAAAGAATGATAGAAAGATAGAAAGAACGATAGAACAATAGACAAATAGAACGAACAATAGAACGACAGACAGACAGAAAGAACGATAGAAAGATAGAACAATAGATAGAAAGAATGATAGAATGATAAATAGAACAATAGAACGATAGAAAGAATGATAGATAGAACGATAGAGCTATAGATAGAACGATAGAACGATAGATAGATAGATAGAACGATAGAAAGAACGATAGAACAATAGACAAATAGAACGAACAATAGAACGACAGACAGACAGAAAGAAAGAACGATAGAAAGATTGATAGAATGATAGATAGAAAGAACTATAGAAAGATAGATAAACGATAAATAGAAAGAATGATAGAAAGATAGATAGAACGATAAACAGAACAATAGAATGATAGATAGAAAGAACGATAGAATGATAGAACGATAGATGGAAAGAACGATAGATAGATAGATAGATAGATAGATAGAACAATAGAACGATAGATAGAACGATAGATAGATAGATAGATAGAAAGAACGATAGAAAGATAAATAGAACAATAGAACGATAGATAGAAAGAAAGAACGATAGAAAGATAGAACAATAGATAGAAAGAATGATAGAATGATAAATAGAACAATAGAACGATAGAAAGAATGATAGATAGAACGACAGAACGATAGAACGATAGATAGATAGATAGATTCCGTCCATTTTCTGACATTTCCTGAAGGTGTGGGCAGAAAACGTGTGAAATAAGAAGGGTTTTTATCAAATCATTCTCTAGTTTGTCCAGGAAAATCTGATCTGAGTAAAGAATAATCATCACTTCCTGTCCAGTCTGAGCTCGGCTCTGATCGATACCGCAGCAGAAACTCCTGCGTTCACAAACACTGCCGTCAGTCTCAACAGCCGACACTGAGACGAAACACGTCTCTGAACCAACGCCTGCATCAGCAGATCTCAATATGAGCTCAAACGTTTCTCATCCGATCATCTGAGCTGCTGCACGTTCATTTCAGATCTCTAGACTCTTACTGGATGACGACTATTGACTCGTTCGGGGCTCATTTTATTCTGAGACCAAGTAGAAACGTTTATGAAACCAGCAACATCTGAGCAATATCATCCAAAAATCAGCAGTTTGTCCAGTGATGTTAGAGGAAAACAAGTGTCATTTTCCTGATCGTTCATCAAAGACTGATGCAGGAAGCTTTACTGTTTCTGTTTGGCAATACAATGACATGTTTTCACGCCAATGCTCTGAACTGAACTGAACTGAGAGAGTCGCACCGGTACCTGCGATGCCTGGTGGAGTTTTGAGATATTTTCCATTGAAATTTTGTATGACAACTTCACATTTCTCTGTGGATTCCATCCTGAAGAAAAAAAACACACACATGACAGACATTCACATACATGACTGGAACAAAACAGACTCAAGAAAACACACCAGCAGGAAAGCACAGCATCGTATTTGTTTTGTGATATAAAATTGTTATTCAAATATATATATATATGTTTTAGACTTTACAATGTAGTTTATTTTCATGAATATAAATAAATTCATAATGGATTATTTAATTATTATATAATTCTTTATAAAATCCTGAAAGTGACCCAATGTCTTCACAAACACATCCTAAAGTCCTGAGACTCATCAGAGTCTGTATTAGTCAGAAGCTCGTTGAGCCTCATTAGCACAGAATACATTAATGTCCTGAAAACACCTTATTTAAACTCTATTAAATACTCTGTTTACTGAGGCTTTAACATACACACACACTCAGCGGTGGTTTACCTGGCGAAGCCGACGCCTCTGCTCACGCCGCTGGCGTCTCGCAATATCCGCGTGGAGATCACATGACCGAAGGGTCGAAGCACCGCCTCCAGCTCCTGTTCATCCATAGAGACGGGCAGATTAGACAGGTACAGGTTAGTGGGGTCCTGCTCCTGCTGCTACAGACACACAGACACACACAGATCATTCATGAGACTTAAACACACGCAGTTTAAAAGATTAAAATTTATCTAACAATGTAAAAAAAAGTGGTTTTGTTGCATTGTATGATTCACAAAATCATGCATGATGACAAATGTTTGATTGTGTCAGTAGTGTGAGAACATGAACATGTAACTGTGTAAGAATGTGAGTTTGTGATGAAGGATCAGGGTTCGACTCACACACTGACAGACCGACACACTAACAAACAGCACTGAGAGACACTGACAGAGAGACTGACAGCACATAAAGCTCCCGTTAATGTCCTTTAATAGTGAGTCAAACACGCTTCACTGACATGGAGTAAATTACACTGCCACTGAAGCCTGTGTGTGTGTGTGTGTGTGTGTGTGAGCAAAGCTGAATATCGCAGTAAGCAACACCGGGGCTAGTTGTCACAGATCTATCTCTTAGAAACTTGATGGTCAATTATGCAAATGCTTGTTTTATCTAGAAGTGGTTTAATATGTTGGCTTCACATACCTGATACAATACATAAAATTATAATAAAATAAACATTTTAATTTAACTATTTAATAATTTAATAAATATACTCTACCGGTCAAAAGTTTGAAATAATATGATTTTTTTATTATTTTTTCTGCTCATCAAGGCTGCTTGTATTTAATAAAAAATACAGTTATATTGTGAAATATTATTACAATTTAAATTGTAATTTTATTACTGTTTTTAAAGCTATGTGAATATTTTGTAAAATATAATTTATTCCTGTGATTAGATGAATTTTCAGCATCATCAAAAACATGTATATAATATTTTAATTTAATTCAAGAAATATAATTTAAATAATTTAAATACTTTAAGAATTACATATAATATAGATCATTAATATTATTAAACAATATATTATAATTAAAATATATGAATTAATATTATTAATTAATATTTAAGATATAAGAAATATACAATTTAAATTTACTTTAATAATTATATATAATATAAAATTATACATGATATGAACATTATATATGTATATAATTTAAGAGATATTTAAATACTTTAACAATTACACTCACACACACACACACACACACACATATATATATATATATATATATATATATATATATATACATACATACGTTAATTTATAGACATGAAGTGTGGACTGAAAAATGTGACATGTTGTACTACATCTGTCACACGTGTGTTTTAGTCCTTCTAACCCGGCCACACACACACACAGATTATTGTACTGTATGCATGTATATGCATGTCTTTGTGTGTGTGTGTGTGTGTGTGTGTGTGTGTGTGTCCATCTCCGTCTGTGTCTGGCATGTACATATTCAATGTGTTTCATGTTTTGGAAGGATCGCACAGGAAACAGACGTGCCTGGCAGTGTGTGTGTGTGTGTGTGTTCCATCCTGTTGTGTAAACAAACGTAAACACACACTTGGACTCCACACATATGGTCTTTCCGACGCTCTGATTATTGTGGGAAACCTGTTTTGTGTGCGTTTGTTTAATATGCCTTTAGAAATGATACAAATAACGAGTCTGATCATGTGACCAGCAATCAGCGCAGCGACTCAGATCTCGTTCACAGCTCATCTGTTTTAATAAAGAGGTTAATGTGAGTTAAACGCTCCGTCACATCTCTCCACGTTTCATTTCCTCTCATCCTGTCTGTATTAAACGCTCCATGTTCTCAATATCTTCTTCTGTACACACCATATTTAGAAAACTTCCTTTACTGCCTCAGATTAGACCTTCGGTTTCCCAGAAGCCCCCGCTGCTGTAACTACACTAATAAGAATCAGGCGGCAACAGTTAATTGGAGAGATGAAGCATGAGAGAGACAGAGAGACATTTCTGCGTTTTTGGCATTTCTTCTTACAGCAGACAGCAATGAGACTAAATGGAAAGTTTCCTCAGATGTTTCTCCTGAGAAAAAACATCTGGTGTTTTTTGAAACGTGGTGTTTTTGATTATATTTTGTTATGAAAGTTTAATGTTTCAAGTTAGAGTGATTAGTGTCTCTTCGGCTTATACAACTTGTTTTTTTCATATTTTATTTCAGTTAAAGTTTAATTTATTTCAAGTAACAAACCATCACTGTGTCCAAATATGCCTACTTCCATACTATATAGTAGGCAAAAAACAGTATGTGAGCCGAGGAGTATGTCCAAATTCATAAAACAGTGGGCAAAAAGTCCCCGGATGACCTACTACTTCCGATAATATTCTGAAGTGTGCATTTGATGGATTGGGAAAGGATTTGTGAATGTCAGTGAAGCAATGCGACTGATGCCACAGGTCACATGACAGTGAGTCTGTGTGTGTTTATGTATACATGTGAAATTATATGTTTGTGTGTATTCTCTAGAGGTCTGTTCAATACATGAGCACAGCAGTAATGACTTTATGAACTTCTTTACTTGCAAGATTGATAACATTAGAGAAAAAATTATAACCATGCAACCGTCTACTACAGTATCGCGTCAGATAGTGCATTGTAGTGTCCCTGAGGAAAAATTCAATTCATTTACTGCTTTAGGAGAGGAAGAATTGTCTAAACTTGTTAAATCATCAAAATCAACAACATGTATGTTAGACCCTATACCGACTAAGCTATTGAAAGAAATGCTTCCAGAGGTTATAGATCCTCTTCTTAATATCGTCAATTCATCTTTATCACTAGGATACGTACCGAAAACTTTCAAGCTGGCTATTATTAAACCTCTTATTAAAAAACCACAACTTGATCCTAGAGAATTAGTCAATTACAGGCCGATCTCAAATCTCACTTTTCTGTCAAAAATACTAGAAAAGGCAGTATCATCACAACTATGTTCCTTTTTAGAAAGAAATAGTATCTGTGAGGATTTCCAGTCAGGATTTAGACCGTACCATAGTACTGAGACTGCCCTCATTAGAGTTACTAATGATTTGCTCTTATCATCAGATCGTGGTTGTATCTCTCTATTAGTGTTACTGGATCTTAGTGCTGCATTTGACACTATTGATCACAATATTCTTTTAAATAGACTCGAAAATTATGTTGGCATTAGTGGAATTGCATTGTCATGGTTCAAATCATACTTATCTGACCGTTATCAGTTTGTAGTAGTAAACGAAGAGATGTCATATCGATCACAAGTTCAATATGGAGTACCGCAAGGCTCAGTACTAGGACCGTTGCTTTTCACTCTGTACATGCTACCCTTGGGAGATATCATTAGGAAGCATGGCGTTAGTTTTCACTGTTACGCTGATGATACTCAGCTCTATATTTCTTCGCGCCCTGACGAAACTTACCAATTCACAAAATTAACGGAATGCATAGCTGATATAAAAAATTGGATGACCAGTAATTTCCTACTACTAAATTCAGAAAAAACAGAGATTCTAATTTTTTTGCCAAAAACTTCATGTAATAACCTAGAATACTGTCTAACACTTGATGGCTGCTCTGTTAAGTCTTCGTCGTCAGTTAGGAACCTGGGTGTGCTCTTTGATACCAATCTTTCATTTGAAGGCCATGTTACTAGCATCTGTAAAACCGCATTCTTCCATCTTAAAAATATATCTAAACTACGACATATGCTCTCAATGAAAAATGCAGAACAGTTAGTTCATGCGTTCATGACCTCAAGGCTAGATTACTGTAACGCTTTACTGGGTGGTTGTTCTGCTCGCCTGATAAATAAACTACAGCTCGTACAAAATGCAGCAGCTAGAGTTCTTACTAGAACTAGGAAGTATGATCATATTAGCCCGGTTCTGTCAACACTGCATTGGCTTCCTGTTAAACATCGTATAGATTTTAAAATCTTGCTAATTACTTACAAAGCACTAAATGGTTTAGCTCCCCAGTACCTGAGCGAGCTCTTAATTCATTATAGTCCTTCACGTCTATTGCGATCTCAGAATTCAGGCCAGCTGATAATACCTAGAATATCAAAATCAACCGCAGGCGGTAGATCCTTCTCCTATTTGGCACCTAAACTCTGGAACAATCTTCCTAGCATTGTTCGGGAAGCAGACACACTCTGTCAGTTTAAATCTAGACTAAAAACGCATTTCTTTAACCTGGCATACACATAACACATTACCAATTTATATTTTCAAATCCGTTAAAGGATTATTAGGCTGCATAAATTAGGTCAGCCGGAACCGGGAACACTTCCTATAACACATGATGTACTCGTTACATCAGAAGAAGAATGGCATCTACGCTAACATTAGTCTTTCTGGTTATCCCGAGGTTCACCGTAGTCAACCGGATCCGGGCCGTATCCAGGTGAGACCGAGGACCTGCGCCTTGACACGACCACAACGCAGCCCTGAAGTATCAGCAGAGATTGAGTCAACTAGATCATCCACTGTGAGGGCCTCATCGACACGACAGCCACGACACAGTTCCTCAACAACCGTCCATACCGGCGTGATGAATACGATCCTCAATTGGATGGAACTGGAATAAATACTTTGAATGCTGCGATCCTATTGGACTTACGATGGCAACCTGAATCGTAACAAAGCACTGTTGGCCAGAGGAGAACTGGCCCCCCGACTAAGCCTGGTTTCTCCCAAGGTTTTTTTCTCCATTTAAACACCTATTTGCCACTTGTCTGCCACCTGATGTCACCTGATGGAGTTTGGGTTCCTTGCCGCTGTCGCCTTTTGGCTTGCTTAGTTGGGGACACTTGACATTTGACTTGACATTTGATATTCAACAGTGCTTTGATCTACCTGCATTGACACTATTCTTTAAGAGCTGCTGTGCAGCCAAATAATGTACCAGTTATCAATGTAAAGCTGCTTTGACACAATCTACATTGTAAAAAGCGCTATATAAATAAAGGTGACTTGACTTGACATGTCAACAACAGGCAGAATACATTTGCTCAAAAACACAAGTTCATTATCGTAAACATTAATATGCAAAGATAACCTACACAAAAACTGCCATAGTAAGCATCTAAATCATCATTACTACAGTAAAACTATAATAAATCACTATGAGATCTCCCTCAAATAGTGTGATAAGACACTTTCACAGTCTTTCTGTCTGTCTTCATTTCTTTTTATGGCAGCGAAAGTCTTACAATCAATGCAAAATACACATGTATACTTTAGTATCTCACGTTACTTGCTGATTGTTTACAGTGTGCTCGATGATGCATAATTCACACAAAGCATCATGGGAATAGTGTGGAAACAAATCTCTATTCCTATGGAAAACATGGCCTAATGAGTAGCGGATCTTCCTGGCAATTCAGGTGAGTGAGGAAATTTACATTTGATTAGCATCTCATTATCATATGATTAGCGAACTGATGGCAGGCCACGTGAAGTTACTGAAGAAATATTGCAGAAAACAAAACTGAAATATCAATATTTAAGCTAACATGAAACCAAAACTGACTCCGTCTACTTGTGTGTTCCTGCCCGTACTGTGAATGATTTATCAGAGCAAGTTATTCTAAACAAAAATTACATTTCATCAAAATTAATAACTTTCTCCAGCTCTGAACAACTTTCCTTTTCCACTGATGCCATCTGGCTCAGTTCTGGAACAGACGGTAAGTTTTGAAGGGCAATGAGAGGGAGTTGTGAGTACCAGAGGAGAGAGATGCATTATGGGATTGGGTTCTCCTGCCTCGCTGCTCTAATTACAGATCAATCTCAGTTTGAGTTCAGAAACACAGAAACACTCTCTCTGAATCATCTCAATAGAGGGTTCCTGCAGAGATTTTTTTAATTAAATGTACGCATTTATCCAAAGAGACTTCGTCAAACAAAAATAATTCATCAAAGAACCAGCAATTTTCATAATGTACAATGCCAAGGTTTATTTGACAACTAGATTAGGAAGCAAGAGACGAGGAGAAATTTTCTTGCTTTAAAAAATATTTTGTATTCCCAAAAATACTTAAGAATATTCATATCTTTTTTTCTTAAGAGTTCAAATTCTTCAAAAGTCAATAACTTTTCTCTTTTTTTTTAAGATCTGAACAAAAATAAAATGACCATATGTCCTACAGAACAAACCTACACAATCTCAAAATAAATCATGTATTGCAGATTCTGTTACTTAATTAAAAATCCCAATTCACCTACTTATACCATGCTGTAAAAGTATGTACTTTTTTTTTTTCTAAGAAAAATTAAATACTTTTGTGTAGCAGAAGAGTAGACAAGCTTTGGGACACACTACTTTGTCATAATTGCGTCTTTAACGCACTTAGTCCTGTCAATCATCTTGTCACAGTTAAAATCCTCCACATTCAACTTAACGTATCTTTATAAAAGTTCACAATGCTGTTGCAGATTAAATATAATGTGGATAACATTCAATAAACATATTTTCGTCAGGTTAGATCCTGATTATTAATCAATCAAACCTCTTTATCTAAACCTCTCTACCTAACCGTCGGTCCATCCACCATGTTTGTAGTTTAACACATTTTATTCATGTTTGTAGTTCTAATCGAATCCTCGTCTAACGTGCAGTGGGTTATGGGTAATATTAGCATGGATCTGCACTTCGGATTCTAACCAGATAAAGCAGGTATCTTTGGAATACAATTTGGGACACACTAATTCTAATTTCGAATAATATTTAGACGGATCTTATGCAAATTGGGACGTAGCAAATTCTAGACATGTTTTATTCAATATTTGCATGTGCAGTGAAGTTGGTTTGTGTACTAAAATACCAATACATACAAATTAGAGGTTGACTGATAGATTTAGATTTTGTGCATTATATGGGACTTTACATTATAAACAAGCCCAAAATACACCGGGACTCTTATTTTGAAATGTCTATGCATTAAAGATGAGGGAGAGAAAATATGCTTCTTACAGCCATATACAACATATTACAATATAAACACTATAAATGTAAATAGAGTTGTCAGAAGTACTGACTTCGGTGCCTTTTCGGTACTGAAATTTTAAAATGCTTTGAGCTCTGTTGAGCGGATTCGTAAACACCTGAACGAGTTTTTAAGGAGCTGTGACTGTGTTTACATGCTTTGGTTTCTATCAGTCCGAATCAGACGGCAGATTCAGAACGAATCAGATCCGTTTACATCTGATCACATACATTACAAACTAAACCTCTGTGCGTTTGATGAGAAGCTCGAGTCCTGTCAGTGAAGAGACACTGTGAGAATGAGAGCTTCATTTAGAGTCACATCACCTGATTCTGTGTGTGTGTCTGAGAAACAGAGGAGAGAATCTGTTAGACCAACTAATTAACACCCGACTCGACTGTCAAACAGTAACGAGAGAGAGAGAGAGGAAGTGCAGATTTTATTAAGCTCACAAAGGAGGAAAGACAGAAAGCACTTCCCATGAATATGGAACAACTATGACTAAAGTCATCATGAAATTAAAATTTTTACGGAATATTGTTTATTGTAAATGATTTATCGGTGCACATCATTATTGTTTTAAATTCATGTGCTTCATAATCTTGAATCAGAATATCTTCTCCTCCCTTTTGCAGCATCTCTTCTCTTCTCTGATGATGAGGGCGGGGCAACCTGTCACTCACATGAGATCCACCAATAGCAAACCAAAACCATCCAATCAATTCCACACAGACAAAATCAAGCCCCGCCCTACATTTGTTCTTGTTTGAGAAGCATTTCACTTTGATATACGCCACAATAGGGAAGAAAAGACTAGCACAACTTCTGTTTCTGAGGGACAAAACTAGTAGAAAAACATATACTAGTTCTCATAACAACATCATGATGAAAAACAGATAAACGTGACAAAACGACACTGTGTTCATGTTATACTATTATCAGTTCACTCATTCCCTGGGAATCGAACCCATGACCTTCGTGTTGGTGCATGAAGAATTTCTGCTTTTAAACACATCAAATGTCTGTTTGAATGTGCAGAAGATAAAACAGCTCATAAAATCTTTAGTTACAGCCGTGAGAATGATGAAGGGATGAAGATGTCTTACCTTTGCCATCTGCGCTTGCACACCGTTGGCTTTCAGAGACAAAACGGCCTTCTGGGCCGCTGCCGGGCAGTCGAAGTCCACGAAACCATAACCTACAGACATAGCAGAACATTAATGTGAAGTCACATGACCAACATCAAGTCTTAAAAAGGAAGAGACCATCTGACTGACATGTAAAGCGACAGTTCACTCAGGTGAAACTGATTCTGATCAATCACAAAACATTCTAATAAAAAAATTATTGTCTTCTAGTTAAGTATATTTTATATTCCCAAAAATACTTAAGAGTGTTTGTATATTTTGTAAATTCTTGAAAATCTTCTTAAATCATCATAAATAACTTCTTAAAGTTAGGATGACATTCAGCTTGTCTTGTCTTTTTTTGTTAAGACTTTTTAAGATCTTTTTTAAGACCTGCACAAGCAAATGTTAAGACTTAAACAATAATTCTTAAGATGAAACCCAATTTAAATTCTTGAAAATAATCTTCTTAAAAATCATTGTAAATAACTTCTTAAAGTTACACAACGTGTCATAAATCTTACAGAGGTAATTAGTTTATTGGGTTGTTTCAAGTTAATTGTTGTGATCATTACACCTTAACACTAGCTACATATTATACATATCATGGTAAAACTTTACAAGGTTTAATTAGTTAACATTAGTTAATGCATTAACTAACAATGAGCAATATATATGTCCAATAAAATGTATAAATGTCTGTGTTCATACAATCAGATAATTCTAAAAATCTTAAGTTCATTCAGATAAAAAAAATATATATTTTTAAGAACATCCTATTTTTTTCTTAAAAAGAAAATGACATCCTAAGATAAAAAAAGATTTCTTATTTTCTTATATTTACGCATATGGCCGCTCTCATATGTGCTGAATTCTGCCAAAAATTGTCGTAATTATAGTGTAAAATTAAAAATGAGGTCCCTATTTGACTCATTTTTGTAGAGTTGTTACTGAACTTCAAATTCAGCAAAATAAATAAATAATTCACATTAAGCATAATCAATCATGACCAATCACTGCTTATCAATCATTGCTAGCTAATGTAATGTGTTGATTTTTGATGCTTAATTGCAACAATTAATTTAAAATAACCCAATCAATTCATCCCAAAAAATTACCTTTGGGGGATTTAAGACAAGTTGGAGGTTATCCTAACTTTAAGAAGTTATTTACAAAGGTTTTTAAGAAGATTTTTTTCCAAAATTTTGCAGAACATTCTTAAGAAGTATTTTTGGAAAAGTTTAGAAGAACTTTATGCTTAAGAATGTTTCCTGAATCCGTCTCTGATCCTCGAGCGCATCATGTCTAAAAGAAGCAGTCAAACTTTGTGAAGGAAAACCGAGACTAACTAAACGCGCTTTTCATTATCTGATCACCTTTAACCAAGCAGCGTTCGAAAAACACCTGAAGACCCTCGGGAATCATCTCGTATTAAACCCTTCATACGCTCGTCTCCTTGGCAACAACCCTTCGTTTTCTGCTCCGACTTCACTTTCCTCCTTCGCGTTCCCCAATTTTCCTGACCTCATCCATCAGCGAGCCGAGAGGAAACCCGCAAACCTGATTAATGAGTTATGAGATATTTATGAGCGATCGCTCTTTCCCACAATCCCTCACTGGTCCTTTATTTTCCGTCACACCTTCATTCTCGGGGCTGTATCAGCAGATAAGGGTCACACTGGTGTTAATTAAAATTTCATGGCAGATTAAATGCGTACACACACACACACGGTCTTTGGATTAAAGCCGTCAGCGGCAGCCCGTTATCCAGGAGAGATGAAGGTTTAATTAGAGAGGAAGTAGGTTATAAGACCCTCTTCACACATCAAATCCTTCCTCATGGACACACTGGGAAAAAAAAAAAAATCATAGGAGCGGAAAGTTTTAAGAGTTATAGAAGGGCTAGTTAACCCTAAAAAGTGTACTGTATCATATTTGATATGCGAAGGACTGTAAATGATCAAAATGTTGCTGTCAAACACAATCTCCTCCAGTCCTTCTGTCGTCTGATTGATAGTTTGGACTTTTTTATCAAGTAAAAGTCTTTTAGTATATTTGTACAAACGTCCGTCAGCTCGTGCTTCACGTGTCTTTCTGCTGTCAAATCTGTGCTGATTTTATCAAGTAAATGTAAGAATAACTTTGATATTGTTAGTAATATTTCAACTGGACTGAAGCAGAAGTTGATATATTCAGGTATAATAAACCAGTAAACAGTATAAAATGGGTGTTGGGACGTGTTCAAACAAGAGCACAACATCATAAAAACTCAAAATTCATGCTGTGAGATGCTGAATAAACAACTAAAACACCCCTGTAATAGTGTAACTGACCGATGAACAACTAACAGACATCTATAACTGCACAAACCATCATGATCCTCCTCACACATAACAGAGACCTACAGTTGCAGTTCTGAGAAAAGACTAATGAGACTATAATGAGATTTAGGCAATAAACTTTCCCTCATGTATATGCAATACTTCGATCAAATTGATGCAGAATAATGAGAACTGCATGTAAATGGGAGTGAAGAGGTTTGCTGTGTCATGCAAACTTTACTGCAAAAGTTTGTGCTCTTTGTCAGAGTGAAACTCGCTTGAGTTTGTGTTCCTGGTGTCCTACATTCACATGTGATCTATGCGTGTCATGTAAACATCTTACTGCGATTATTGGAAATAATCACATTATTGGTGCTCAAAAACCAATTAAAGCTAAAACAACCAGAAATCATCTATATAAACTAGTCCAACTCACTGATCGAGTAGTTGACCATCCCTAGAGCGACTGCCACATAATCTGTTTAACATTATATAATAAAACATAATATAAAAACAGTTGTGTACCTTTGCACTGGTTTGTGTTCTTGTCTAGGATGGCCTTAGTAGACACGATTTTCCCATATCTGTGAGGATAGAAATGGCAAACATTATCAGACATTGATAAAACATCAATCCAAGTACATTATGAGTATTTTTATAGTTTACACATGCACATTTACAGCTTAGGGTGAGATTAGGGTTTGTTTGTGTAGCTGCAGTTCTCACAGGCGTCTTGTTTTCCCGTTTTATTTGCACATTTAACCAGAACTTTTATGCATTTAGCAGAAACTTCAAGCAACTTACAATAACACCATTTTATTTCTCCCTTGAAAACATTTATGGTGTTAAACTTAAAGGTTTTTTTTCACCCAAAACAGTCAGAAGTTAGTTATTCGTGATCATTTCTACAACTACAGTGGCTGTTTTTGCAGCTGTACCCTGTAATCACAATCCTGTTTGAGTCTGAATCTCTTTCACATGCACACTAAATGTTGTGTATTGTAAATACGGCTGTATAGTTTGTGTAGTTCAGTCAGTATGTGAGTGTGAACTTGTGAACTCAGCGTGTGTGTATATAAATAAACTCAACAGTGTCAGTGTGTCTCAGTCTGTCATCTTTTCTCCAGCAGGGATAATTGTGCCGTTTCCCACAGCACTGGAAACACTATTAACAGCACAATGTGTGTGTGTGTGTGTGTGTGTGTGTGTGTAAACATTAAAAAACTGCTCAATCTTAACCTTTTACAATTTTAAAGTAGGAATGAAATCCAAACTGACCCTATTATTTTCTTTATGTATGGTACTGGCCTCATTGTGAATGATTTATATGTTTATATATATACATATATATATATATATATATATATATATATATATATATACACACACACATTTTTGACATCATAATTTTTCATCTAAATGTCTTGCTATTGTTGTCCTCTATTTCATTATTTCATTATCCAGTCAACAACCAACAGGGTTAATATCATTAACTAAAACTATTTCAAACATTTCCCTAATTGAAATAAAGATGAAATAATATAAAATATAAACATTAGATATAGATAGAAATATGTTTAAGTTGAAGCACTAAAACTAATAAAAACTAAAACTGAAGTGAAACTGAAATTAAAACTAAATATTTCATAGCAAAAAATATATTTTAAAAAAAAAATTGTTTAAAATATATAAATATAAACTATATAAAATATATGCATTTTAAATTGATTTTATATTATTTTTAAATAAATCAAAAATTTAAAAAAATAAAATAAAATGAAAATTGAAAAGTCTGATAAAATCAAGTCCTGTCCTAGACTGAAAAAAGGACACTAAAAAATGTAACACATTGAATTAAATGTGAATTGTTGAAGTAGAAAGACTGAAATAGTATTTTCTTGTAAAACATACACCAATAATCTTATTAAAATAGGTAATTTTTACAGGTAATACTTTAGATTAGGGTCCAATTCTCGCTATTAACTAGTTGCTTATTAGCATGCATATTACTAGGATATTGGCTGTTTATTAGTACTTATAAAGCACATATTAATGCCTTATTCTGCATGAACATATTCTACATCCCATAATCTTACCAGATACCTAAACTTAACAACTACCTTACTAACTATTAATAAGCAGTAATTAGGAGTTTACTGAGGCAAAAGTTGTAGTTAATAGTAGCTTTCTCATTTGATAGATGTATGAAAATGCCACTCAGAAAGATGTCACAATATGGCATTAAAGTTGGTCGGTTCATGAAGACTTGTTGTGTGATGAAAGAATATCATGACGGTCTGTCATGAAAACACATAAGAGCAAAAAGATAACCATCAACATCAGGATAAAAGAAAAATATGAACAAATCTAAAGAATCAGGAATGATTAAAGATGTGTTGGAGTGTGAACATGCCTTCAAGCTCCAAACACACAGACCGTCCTCATGAGGGATTGTGTGTGCCATAAGCACATCTCATTACAGACATACTGTTTGTGTCCGCTGGGAAACTGTGTGTGTGTGTGTGTGTGTGTTCAGTGGGGACAGTGAGACAGGTGTTTCAGAGTATCATCACTCTCGGTCTCATTAAAAGTTGAAGAGTTAACTTCACCTACAGAAACATACAGAACTTCCTCTTTCTATGATCCAAAAATACTGAAGCATGACATCAGACCCTGAACGACAATGAAACTGCACATCTATGAAGTAGCAAAGACTTTAGATATATGCTTTCAATATATCATTTGCAAATGAGGCTTGGTGTCTTCCATCGCTAGTGTGATGTGCGACCTATGTGTGTGTGTGTGTGTGCATGTGTGTGTTCACTCACGGTTGGCAGAGTTTGATGAGGTCCTGGTCTGTCGTTCCAGGTGGAAGTCCTCGTATATACAGGTTGGTTTTGCTGAGCTGCTCCACTGCACTCTGACTACAGCTGCTGCTTCCTGGACTGGGCGGGGCCATCGGATAAGGGGGCGGGGCATATGGCTGTTAGATAGAGAGGAGGCGTGGTTAACCTGAAGGTTCTGAAGAAAAATATACAGAGCTCCTCCCTCAATAATCATTCATATTAACATCTTTTCTCCTTTATTTACATATCCAGTTCAGTTCATGGAGCATCTAATAATGAGTATATTAAATCTGTACTGGTGCACAATGATTGTGGGCAATAATATGACAGCCAATATTTTGCATGTTAAATCGTGAATCGTGTTTCTGGATTGGAGAGCAGCAAATCAGACAGATTTGCTCGTTTTTATTGCTGCAGTATGAGTCTATCTTTGAGCATCAGACCGAACCATTAACATACACATGCATCATGGATCCAGGCTGAAATAGACTTCCTAACCCTATTCCCGTGTCTCTGTCTCTCTCCCACGATCCCTTGCTCTCTCTCTTGGCTGCCGTCTCTGTCTGTAGGAATGTGTACGTCCCACCCATCCGATTAGCTTTGTTTTAAAGGTCAGGAGTTTTACACAATGAGGCAGTAAGGATCAAACCGCTCACTTTACTCCTTACTCACCACACACTGAAACACACACAGAGAATAAACACGTGCTGCTGAGAAGACATGAGAAATGTCCTTTTGTGAGGCGTTCGTGTATTTCAGTATACATTCTCAATGTTCCAGCATCAGCGTACGAGTTCAAATTAAGATGAGTTCAAATGCATTAAAAAATAAGTTTATATATTATATATAAACTATCGAGTCGTAATCAAGTAATCGAGTCGGTATCCCTATGCTTTCGAAATACTTGAATATTTGTGTATATATATATATATTGCTATATATAAAGGTATTTTAAAGATTTTGAAGTGTCAAAAGGTCATTCGGTTTAACCGTCCAAAGGCCAATACAGCCATTTCATTTGTGATTAAAATATCTTAAAATGTAATAAATGTATATATTTTTTATTCTGGCATGATTTTATAACATCATATATCAACATAGTGCAACATAGTGTTAAAATTATGTGTAGAAGTCGTTGCTTTGTTATGAGAAAGAATGTCCAGAAAAATGAATTTCATTGATGTCATTTGGAGTAACCAATATAAAGGGACCATTTTGGATCAAGTCATGCGGTCAATATCATGTGACAGGATGTGACACCTGTAAAGGACCACATGGTCGTGAAGTAAAGTAACTAACTCTCTCTTAACTATTTGAAAAATTCATGTTTTCACTTGCTCATACACATGTCCCGAAACATCAGGTCATTCGGTACAACCGCTATAAAACATGGAAAATGTTGTAATATTTTAAAAACTTGTACTAAATATAAAATGTTTGATTGTCCTTTTGCTAGCTAGCTAGATATCAGCCTGTTAGAATTGTATGAAAATATCCTCATTCGGTATAACCAAAAGTGTCATTCGGTAAAACCGAAATTTTGGTTAAACCGAATGACTTTTTTGGTGACAAATTTGGTCCATCTTGTAAAAAAAAATGACAAAAGCAGTGTTAACTGATTATAAAAACCACATAATCTCATTGTTAACACTTAATTAAACTTCAAAATTAATTATATCTCCACTGTTTTTTTTTACACTTTTAAAAACTTTATTCGTCAATGACCTATATGTATATATACTGTATATTGCAATAAACAAAATATATAGTTTTTATATTTTATAACATTTTCAACTGAGTAGTTTTATCTTTCTCCACCGATTATGCTCTTCCCAATGCTTCATGGGAATGTAGTTCTTTCTCTCAGTAAAGCCGTTAAGTTCACAGTCTTCTTTTTTGCTGTAGTGTTGTAATTCACTTCAAGCTGGTTGATTTGGTTTATGGCTTATAATGCTTTAACAAAGACATTTTTAAAATCCCTATGGAAGAAATGAAAGGAAAAAATACTTCCAGAACCATCGGCGCTGAAAAAGTGGGCGGGAACTAATGCACTCTAGAGCTAGTTATAATGATTACAGACAGAGCTGTATCTGCTCCCTGAAGGAAACTGTGTTTTTTGGGGGGAAAAATGCATGTATAAATTGATTTTCCACTAAAGGACGTCCTCAAATGTCCCCAAGGGGATGTTTCATCAGATTTAGATCACTTTGTCTACAAAATATAGCTTTATCAATTATGATCAACTCTGAATATGGAGAGGTTTTGATTGAATCTATAAATGTTGACATTCATTTGAGCCCTGAGCTCATCACAAACACATTGAAAGCTGAAACAGCCATTAAAAGCACACATATATACACACACACACACACACACACACACACACGCACGCACACACGCTCACAGGAGATTGAATTGGTTCTCTGCATCTTCACTGCAGAGGTCTGGGTCACTTCTCAATCTGTGTAGGTCAAGGCAACAGTGGCAATCACACACACACACACACACACACACACACACACACAAGCTCTATATCATCATTGACTGCCTCTGGACTACAAAAAATGAAGGCTCATTTCAGAAGGAAACAACCATCTCCTCAACACTGTCTATCCGAAATGTTTCTAAAGTCTGATCTGGCAAATGTTTTCTACTGTAATACATTAATTATGCTGATTAGCTTGTGTGCACGTGTAACTCATCATCAAGCATGTCCTGCTCTTTCTTCTCATTCATCCATGTTTCTTTGCTGCCCTATCGTGTTTAAGCAGGCTTGCGCTGCACGTATATATTTACATACTTATAAACTATAGAAAAATCTCTATCGATTGACATCGCTTTGAAAACCCCGATATAAAACACACACACAGCTGTGGTTGTGATTACCATGATAACCAGCCAGACAACCACAGGTAAACAAGCAGATGTGACCATTTACCCTTCAGGAGAGAGAGGGTGACATCACACTGGAACAGATTTAATGAAAAACTTTTATGTAGAGAAACAAAGTGAATGTCTGAATGGAACAGATCTGCACATCTAACGCTCCACGCAGACGAGCGTCATCTCACACCTGCACATCTGCTGGCCGTTTATAGGTCGTGTTTAACAGCACACAGATGTGCAGTATTTCATACGTGTATCATTAAAATATTCAGGAACGGCAACAAATTACACACACATACACACACCCCCTCCAGACACAGAGATATTCAGAGCATGAAGATGCATGCAGAGAGAGTGTGTGTGTGTGTGTGATGCTCAAGTGATCTTGACACTGTCTCGCTGTACAAGAATTATGAGTGTGTGTGTGTGTGAGTGTGTTTGTGTGTGTGTGTGTGTGTGTGTGATGCCATATGCCACCAGCACAGATGTATAACACTGTAAATCACGCTGATGACCACACACACACACGCACTACAACGACTATAAAATTAAAAATTAATCTGAATTAATAAATTGACATGAAAATCAGGAGACGCCACAAACATTAAAGTCAACATGAAACAACATTTAACGTCAGTAAACAGCATTAAATTACTGTTAAGTATTGGCAGGATAAACAGATGCTTAACTAGAAGGTTAACATTAACCAGCAACTCACAATTTAGATGAAAGCTTGTAAAAGACAAACATTATTTTCTTTGACTCGTGAATTTGAACGTTTACCAGGACCGGGATCATTTTCATTTAGAATTTTAGAAGATATTTTTACTCCCAGATAAAACATTTTAGAGCTTGGCATAACTAGAAACAAATCATAAAATGGATAAAAAATGCCCAGAGAATTAAACGATTTTATTAAATTACATGGATTTTCCGGTCTAATAAAATAAGGATTTCTAAATATCCAGGATTTCCAAGACTGTGAGATTCCAAAGAAAAACAAAGAGTCGTTGAGGGGGAGAATTAAAATAAGAAATATCTTGAGTTTTATTTGTTTTAGCTTATTTTAATGCTTGTTTTTTCTAGACACTACAGGTGAACAGGGTAAAAATTTTAACTAATTGACATTTACCAGTTGATTAATCACAATTATTTTGTATTACAAGTTTTCTAAAATGTTGTTTAAATATGCAAATGAGTTATCTAATTAAATATGCACTAATTTGCATACATTTCCAGAACAATAATCTGAACACTGGATAAAGACAGGTTCAAAAAAAAATTATCACTGCATAAATCAGAAAATATTGTCAAGAGACATAAAAAAAAAATACATTTTAACCATGTTTTTAGGATTAAAATTTTATATAAATCAGGTGAATGATATATGAACAAACCTTCAGAATATAGATAGGAATAAAACTGTAAAATCTGTAAAAAAAAGTGGAGATTTCTGACTCAAACTCACCGCCTTATGATAGATATGGATTATAATTAAAATCTACAGACACAAATAGAAAAAGTGCAATAAAATAAACACTTAAATATCCAGTTCAGTCATGAAACTCTAGAGGGCGCAGGCTGATGGTCCTTTACATGCAATCTGCAAGCAATCACATCATTACCACATCATACCCAAGCTGATTGGTTCTGCTGATCCTGCAGCCAATGAGATTGCTTGCTCAACATTTAAATAGTCTGGTTTAGTGTTTGCTGTAAGCTAGTTCCTCTGAACCCCTCCACCTCCCCAGCTCCACCTGTCTAGATCTGCTACGGGATCCATGTGTGTCTATTTCTGCAGCAGCAGCAGATCTTACATGCTCACAGCAGAGTTTCTATCTATTAGCAAGACCAAATACATTAACATTGCCATATTCATTAACATGCTAAAACTATTTTGAGAGTTGTCATGACTGAAATGTGTATTTTAGATGTTTTCTTTCCACTAGTCTGAAAGAAGTCAAGTTATGGAAGCAAAATAGTCTAAATTGACCAGTGCATGAAAACACAAGGGTTTTGCCTGCAGCGTCTGGCCTCAAGTCATCTTAAGATACTGCTGGAGCGACTAAAAACATCCTGAAACCAGTCCTGAGAACATACAGATGCACAGTCGCTGTGAAAGAAGGATATCTAGCTAATGAAAGACATCAGAGAGAAGCATAATAATATGGGTATTATTGAAATGTCTATGACTTAAGATCTAAAAATTCCCTGATATTTCCATGATCAAACCTGATCCTCATACACACAGAATTACAACAACACAGCTGGAAACCTAAACAGACAAACCCAAACCCTAACGCTAAAGAAAACTACAACAAATGACGTTCACCTTTGAGAAACGTCCCCAAAGGGAGGTTATGTCAGATTTAATTCACTTCTGGAGACAAATCTGTCCTCAAACTATAACTAATTAAAAACACACACCACTGTTGCCTTTGTCTTGCTCAGTTGGGGTTTAAAAGACAATTAATATTCAGTAATATTTTACTGCACTGACACTATCAGACGAGAACAAATGAACTGAACTGAGGTGAATAATGACACTATTGTCTTCTAAAGAGCTGCTTTACAGCTGAAATTGAAGTTTAATTGTGCAACATTGACACTGAACGTTGTGGCAAGGTTCTCTCAAAGTTACGAACAAACGTTCTTCCAGTAACGTTAATAGAATGTTCGTTCAAAGTTATCTGGAATGTTCTCAAAACATCAGCACAAAAACACACAACATTCATGGAATGTTTTTTCCTGAAACATTTTAGTTGGATGTTTTTTAAATGTTACTAGTTACTTTTGAATGTACATTCCTATAGTTAATTACCAAAATGATAAAATGCAATGTTCCTTTAACGTTTGTATAACCAAGAAAAAAAATAATGAACGTTAACAAAACGTTCTTAGAACGTATTTTTGTTAGCCGGGTTGAATAGACATTGAACGGAACTGAGCTGACACTATTGTCTTCTGCTTTACAGCTGAAACTGAATTCATAATTGATGAACTGTACAGCATGAACACTGTTATTTCCTGTTTATTACTTGGAACAATCTGTATTGTATAAGGAGCTATAATAAATGTGACCTGACAACTGTCAACTCGTATCAGTGTCAAGGCCAGTCAATCCATCATCATCAGAGACAGACTGAGCTGAAGCGAGAACAAAGAGAGGTGAAGAGTGGAGCTCTCGGTACCTTGCTGTGCGCGTAGGGCGGGTAGTAGCAGGTGTAGTACGGGTACATCTGGTGCTGCTCCAGCGTCTTTCCCATGAAGCTGCAGTCTGGAGTCCGGAGCGCAGCGCTGGATGAGTCCCTGACGGACCGGTGTGATGAAGATCAGCTCCTCTGAGACGCTCCAGCACAATAATCCAGCACAGACACAGAGAGAGCAGGAGAAGACAGGCGGCAGTCCGGTATCCGTTCCAGCATGTGCTCCGTCCGTCAGTGGAGGAGAGAAGAGGAGCGTCTGTGATCCGTGTGACTCCTGCTCCAATAACAGCGTCTGGATCAGGGGCTCGACTGTGGGGAGAGAGAGGGAGAGAGAGAGAGAGAGGGAGGGAGGGAGAGAGAGAGAGAGAGGGAGAGAGAAAGAGAGCAGTGGTTTGATCCCTCTACTGGTGATAAATGAAACAACACGGCAGAAGCATCAAAACCTCGTTAGCTGCCTAACTAGACAGTATTTTTGGGCATTATACATTTGCATGCATTAGTTTATCAGACACTGGTCATGTATGCAATCTAATCATTTGTTAATAATACTGAAAAGTAAAAACCTCAGTTGATCCGAATGAAATGTATATATGACTGAAAGGTGCTGTAGATCTTCAATAATTAGTTTACCATAATCAATGCCAGAGCAAAACACAAAACAAAACACTCCTGTAATATTTAGTTATAGTCTCCTGAAGTGGACGATCAAATGAAGTTGAAGTTTAAGCATCTACATTCACTGACCATTTACTGAATAGGTAAAGTAATGTATTCAAGCCAAATGTAGTTCCCTATTGGTGAACAGAGTCATTTACAATTATACTGTACATGTGGAGAACCATGAGGAGCTGTAACACACACACACACACACACACTCACTCACACGGACACAGTTTCACGCACACACACACACACTCACTCACACGGACACACACATTCACGCACACACACACACTCGTGCACACACACACACGCACACACACACTCACGCACACACTCACGCACACACTCACGCACACACTCACACTCACAGACACACACACACACTCACACTCACAGACACACACACACACGCACACTCACGGATGGACGCACACACACACACTCATGGACACACACACACACTCACGGATGGACACACACTCAAGGACACATTCACGGACACACTCACAGACACACGCATAGACACACTCACGTACACACAGACACACTCACATACACACACACACACACACTCACTCACACGGACACACACATTCACGCACACACACACTCGTGCACACTCGTGCACACACACACACACACGCACACTCACGCACACACTCACACTCACAGACACACACGCACTCACACTCAGACACACACACACACGCACACTCACACTCACGGATGGACGCACACACACACACACTCATGGACACACACACACACACACACTCACGGATGGACACACACTCAAGGACACATTCACGGACACACTCACAGACACACGCATAGACACACACACTCACATACACACACACACACACACTCACTCACACGGACACACACACACACACACTCGTGCACACACACACACACACACGCACACACTCACACACACACTCACGCACACACTCACGCACACAGACACACACACACACACACACAAGCACACTCACACTCACGGATGGACGCACACACACACACTCATGGACACACACACACACTCACGGATGGACACACACTCAAGGACACATTCACGGACACTCACAGACACACACACTCACGTACACACACACACGCACACTTACACACACTCACAGACACAAAGACACACACATACTCACGGACACACACACTCACGGACACACACAGACACACACACTCACGTACACACAGACACACACGGACACACTCACATACAGACAGACACACACACTCACACACACTCTCATCACACACACACACACACACTCACGGACACACACACACTCGTGCACACAATCACGCGCGCACACACTCACACTCACACGCGCACACACACTTACATACACAGATACACACACTCACGGACACTCACTGACACACACACACACACACTCTCTCTCTCTCTCTCACTCTCTCTCACACACTCACACACAGCACTTGTTTTGAAGATCCAGTCAGATATGAGAGTGATAAAGAGAAGAGACCTGATGTAAATAGAGCAGAACGGATCTCTCTCCTCCTCTCTGTTCGCTGTAGTTCAACACAACTGAGTGTGTGTGTGTGTGTGTGTGTGTGAGTGTGTTTCCCATGAGACTTTATCAACAAATCAGGTGCTGTTTAAGTCCAGGTGTGTTTCATTTCCCTGTGGTTCCACTCGGCCGGAGCTCCATTCTCTTCCAGTCATGTGCGTGTGAATGTGGACGAGCGCAAACACGAGCAAATGTGAAGAATTTTCATCTTTCACTGCGTTTGGTGAACATCATGAGCAAATTAACCCTGGTCTGAGCATTTCTGTTCTGATGTTTTCAACTGATTATTACTGGTTATACATAATTTAATATGTATTAAAACAGAAGCTCAACAGAAGCATTAATCTTGACAATCAACTCAGTGTTTGAAACATCTGAGACTCGAGATTTTATCTTTGATGACAGCAGAGTCAGTAGGGCACATCTATATGACATCAATAAATCAGATTAACACAGAAACACTCACTGTGTGGGTTAATGTCAAACATACATGTTCGTCTGTGAAATCAATCCCAGGAACCCCTGCGTCTCCAGCAGATCTTCATTCATTCTGGAGCTGATCGTGTTCTGGGGAAGGAGGTAATCAGATGCTCATCAAACATTAATGCGGTAAAATGGCATAATGGGCTCTGATATGAAATCTGCAATTACCTCTTATACTCATATTACAGCAAATGACTGACACGACACACATCACACACACAGAGCTCAGAAACATCTCATTCACTTCCATTGTTTTTCCAATCCTGGCATTGTTTTGGAAGCTGCAGAGCTTTATTCTGTTCATCTGAGGATGATGATGATGATGCCTGAAATCACAATATAAACACCAAACGTTCACATCGATTCTGTGCCAAACGCTCTAATCATAGCAAATAAAAGTGTGTTTGTTCCTCCATCACCTCATTAAATGTCTCTTTCTCATTCTTTTCTCAGTTGTGGATCATTCTCATCCCTGCGTTTCGCTCGAGTCCGTCTCTGCCGCTCCAGATGGTGAATTACATGATGGAGAGGCGAGTGAACAGCCTTGTGGGAAATGGTGCGGACATGCTGTCCGTTGTGTGCCATCCCTCCATCATTCCTAATGAGCGAGTGTGCTGGGGGTTCTGGGTAATTGAGCTACTCACAACACTGAGGGCCGTGTCAGACAAACACACAAATCAAGAGTGATAGGGTCCTGACACCCTGCAGGCCTTCACACACACACACACACACACACACACACAAACAAACATTAATATTTTTAGTAACTGTTTAAATTTGTTAAACTAATTGTTTCATTTTGCTTTATTTTAAATTATTATATTTAATAATATTTATTTAATAATAATTTAATGTAATATTTAAATTACTTTATTTTTAATTACTTTATATATATATATATATTAATTGATTTAAATAAAATATTTCATTATTTTTATACTAATTTGAGTTTATACTAATTTTCATACTAATGAGTTTTATGATTATTTTAATTTAAAATCATGTATTTATTTTCATTTGAATTTAAAATATTTTTAATTAAGCATTTTGTTTTATTTATTTTAAATTATTTATTGATTTTTATTTTATTTTAATTTATTTAAAATAATTTTCTTAAATTTTATTTTCTACTAATTGTTTTATTTTAAAATTATTTATTTTATTTCAAATTATGATTCAATTTACTTTTTATTTTAATTGATTTAAAGTAAAATATTTCATTATTTTGGTATTATGTATGTATTTATTTTAATTTTAATGTATTTTAAAATTATTCATTTTAAATTATTTAATTTATTTTTAATTGATTTAAAATTTCTATTAAAAATTTATATTAATTGTGTAATTTTGGTTGTTTTATTTTAAAATTATGTATTTATTTTAATTCTGATTTACTTAAAATATTTTTTATTTAGTGTTTTGTTTTTATTTTTTATTGTATTTTATTTAAAATAAAATATTCCATAATTTCTACTAATTGTTTTATTTTTGTTGCTTTATTTTAAAATTATTGCATTTTAAATTATTAATTTATTTATTTTTTTTACTTATTTTAATTGATTTAAAAAATCTTTCATTATTTTCTACGTTTTCTGTTTTATTTTGGTTGTTTTAATTTTCAATTATTTATTTTAATTGTATTTTTTTTGTGATTTAATGAATTATCGTGTCATCATATTATTGTCGTACACACTGTGTTTGCGTGACGCAGGATTTGGCGAGTCGTTCTGGACAGATGTGTGTTTGTTCTGACCACAGAGCAGAAAAATCTCTGAGCAATCGCTCTGACTCAGATTCCCAGAGGTGAGCCGACACACACAACAACAAACAAACAAACACAAAAACCTGCTGTGAACCGTAAACAAACACAACACCTGAGATGACCAACACACAAATATTCAAAGCTGTACTAACAAACTGAATTCATTAAATGTGCAAATAAAGCAAATAGACCCATCTAAATTGCTTTTAATATTTCCCATGATTCCTGGTAAGATGTATACTGTAGAAGGAAAGAGAATTTACATGCTTTTATCCAAAGCTCCTCACACAGCTTTACATCTCATCAGTTCATGCATTCCCAGGGAATCGAACCCATGACCTCAGCGTTGCAAGCGCCATGATCTTCTGTTTGAGGAACGTTTGCCGTCTGTTGACCTGAGGAGGCGTTTCTGGGTCAGAGATGTTAAGTACCACCGACGCCCGTCGTCACGGTGACCGGCTGACGAGGAGGGACAGTTTCTGATTGGCCATTTCACGGTTTGCAGGTTTAAGGAAGCCAGCGGTTGAAATGACGGCTCACTTTCACTCCACCTGAGATCTGTCGCTTTCATGATGAACATCACGATTATTCAGATCTCAAATACGGTCCGCTCTGAAGAGTGACTGGAGCGAAGACGGGAAGAAAACAGACTGAAAAGAGGAAACAGACAGAGTGAAATGAGATCCAGCAGGGATCAGGAAGCAGCACCTCGGGTGCATGAGTAATTACCATGGAAACGGGTCCATTTCCCTGTGCATTATGGGGTGCATTGTGTCCCTGAAGGCCTTACTGTAGTTTCAAAACACAACAACATGAGCACAGAATGAGGGATTATGGCTGTGTTCACATCCTTCTACTGCACACTGCAGTACATACTTCTGAGCAGAACTTCTTGTCAGCCGAAAACCTCAGAGCTAAAACATTTAGCTTTACTTTATATTTACTTGAAGTAAATTTAAGGTAATTTTTCAATAATTTAACAACACGATCATGTTTACGGTTCTCTGATGACAGTAAATGGTCACATGACAAGCAGTTGAACAAACAAAATATTTAAATCTTTTTTATTTTTATTATTTTTAAATTATTTTATTTCAAATATTTCATATTTTTAGTAATCGTTTTTATGTATTTATTTAAATTTTATTTAATATATTTAATCTTTTTAGTAAGTGTTTTATTTTGTTTTTATTTTATTTTAATTTTAAATATTTCATATTTTTAGTAACCATTTTTATTTTTCTAAAGTACTAAAATTGAAATAAAAATAAAAAATAGGAATTAAAGAATTAATAAAAAAGGACAAAAACACAAAATTAAAATAAAAACAGAAAATATAAAAAATATAATTCAAAATATTAACAACAATTTTAATAGTATCTCAATTATTTTTCAATTATTATTTTTATATTTATTTTTCATTTTAATTTGTTAAAGGTTTTTTTTTTATTTTGTTGTGTTTTTCTCATCTTTGTTAGTCTATATCTAAAATTTTTTATTTCAATTATAGTTTCAGTTTTAATTTTAGTACTTCAACAGAAGTTTTCTATATTTTATTATTTTTCAGTTATTTATTTTATTTCAATTTTTTTATGTTTTTAATTTTAGTTGACTATAATAACTCTGCTATATACATAACATTAAAAACTTTTTTATATAATACATTTTATACTTTATAAACTTTTTATAATGTCTACATAATGGTTTTATCTGAGGCATCAAGCTTTAACGCTGCATGTAAATAAATCTGTTTCCCTCACGATTTAGACAGTAAATGACAGAATAATCCTGAAGGAAACACATTTAGACACACATAATCAGTCGTGCCGTACTGCCCGTGTTTACGCTCCACTGCCTCGTTTCTGATTCAACACGCGTCCAGCCAGAAACACTGCTGAGGAACAAAGCCTGCATCTCAAACCGGCCTGTCCGGGCCGATCCACAGCGCTCAGATTAACATGCCAGCGTGTGTTTGGCAGGGTCAGGAGTTACAGACAAAACCAGGAGCGACAACACAGTCTATTCTGTGTGTGAACGCACTGCGTTAGAGGAGCCGCAGCACTTTAAAAATCACGACTAGTTTACAATATAAACACTGCATGATTATGAGATCCGCAGACGTCTCGAGCTGCAAAAAGGAAAAAAAAAAGTCTACATTTAGTCAGGAAAATGTTCAAATTAATTAATCAAACTTTTCCAAAGTCAAAACTGGTGATTTATGCAAATACACACATGAATATTCATAAGGAGGAGGGGCCTTATAAACATGCACAATGCTTGATTTATAATTAAACTAAAATATTTAATTAAGATATATTTAAAATATTTAACCAATAGCCTGAAATATACAAAAACAATTATTTCTTTGGATAATATTAAACTAATAAAATTAAGTACAAGCAAATAATTAATAAAATCGTAAAAAAACAAACAAACAAAAAAAACATTAAAATTAATAACTATAAAATTATTTCATCTGATGTCAACTAGGCTGTTGGTTAAATGTGAACTAGTTTCTGTAACTTTCTAAAATCTTGTCACTAGTACTGTCAATGCTGGTTAACATTAATGCAATGAAGTTTAAGATGATAATATCAAACCAGATTAGTAAAGTTAGATGACAAACTTTGATGTTGGTTTGACAAAGCCTTGTCTGAAAGTATGAAATAACTTTGAAAAGATTTTACTCAAAGAATTCAATAAAATGGTATTAACATGTTCTAGCACATTGCTAACATGTTTTAGCAAGTTTCTAATATATTTGAACACATTAGCTGCATCCGAAATCGCGTACTGTTGAGTAGGTACTACATTATAATGTAAATTTACTTCACGACGATTTACTAGTACGAATGCATGTAGTATGAATGAATTCGGACGTACTACATCTGCCATGTTGTTATTGTCACATGACCTACCAGCGTCAGTTACGTCCCTTCAACCCCATTCACAAATCCTCTCCCGTGGCCTCATGGGATAGTAAAGCATCCACTTCAGAATCTCGCCGGAAGTAGTAAGTCATCCAGGTACTTTTTGCCTACTGTTTTTCGAATACTATGAATTCGATACTATATAGTAGAGAAGTTTTCGATTTCGGACGCAGCTAATGTTAACTAATGTTAAGTTGCTAACATGTTTTAGCAAGTGGCTAACATGTTTTAGCATGATTTACCACATTGCAGACATGTTTTAACATACATTAGAACATTACTAACACGTTTAAACATGTTACTAACATGATTTAGCATGTTGCTAGCATGTTTCTAATATGATTTAACATTTCTAACGTTTTTAACATGTTGCTAACACGATATGAACATGATTTAGCATGTTTCTAACATGCTTTAACACATAGCTAGCATGTTTTTAACATGTTGCTAGCATGATTTAACATGATTTATCACATTCAGTAATTATTGATTACCTAATAAACTATCAAGTCCTAAATTTGATTTTATGTACTGATTAGTTAATCTGATTTCCATATTAGTTAACAGTAGTAGCTAAAGTTTCAATCTAATAGATTTGTCCTGCATTACTTCCGAATAATGACGGACCATTACTGTTACCGAAACACATCACGTTACACAATGAAAATTTTTTAACCTAAAATGATAAAATATAAATTAACTGGTGTTATTGAAGTAAAAAATTAAAGGTAGCAATTGCAGGTTACCACTTTTTACAGTGCAGAAATAGGTTGCGAATGCCGTTTCATGTTGAAATGAACAAACATACCAGTTTTAAACCCACTTGCATTACAAACGGAGCATCTGAATGGTTGTGTGGTGATCAACAGCAGGTCAGTCAACAGAGTCGTAAATAAGGAGAACGGCTCTGTAAGTCCTTCAGTATCCTGTGAAATAGAGAGATGTGAAATCAATGCTGCTTGGATGAGACACATTAGTAAAGAGCGTAAAGCCATCACACAGATTGTATCTCAAACTAAATCCATAAATCCATCACTCTTAATCCGGTGTGTGTGTGTTCGAGAGCTGCTGTCAGTGTGTTACAGAAGACGGACGTCTGTGTTTGTCTAGTGCTTTCGTTCAGAAATGGCTGATTTATCAATATGAGACGACTCGAGTGGCGGTATGAAGGTATAAAGCGGATGTGGTTGACCGGTCATGGGCGGCGCAGGTACGTGTCAGTCGTCGTACATCTCAGTTCTCAGCTCATGCGAAGCTTGACAACTCAACGTACATCAAATTCTTGTTCAAGGAAACTCAAACACACAGTGGAGGATTAAAACAGCATGTTTTTGGAGCAGAAGGCCAATAGCAGAATGAGACAAATTGCATTCGAAAATGATGCATTTTTTATGAGACTCCAGATTTGTTGCCAGTAATCCATAATTAAAATGTTACAAAGACATAAACCACTGTCAGACAAATGTACAAATGCCACAGTTGCGATGTGTTTCCACCCACAGCTAATTCTGCATGGCACATTATTTTAAAAATAACAATGATGGGCCAGAGTTATTATCGTTGGCTAAAACTAAAACCATTGAAAAAAATTAATTACTTTAATTATTAAACATTAAACATTACAATAACAAACATATAAAAATTAATGGAAATAAAATAGAATTTAAAAAGGTATTTTATTTGAACTAGTTGCAAGGCAACATTTCTCATTTTCGTTTAGTTTAAGTCCTAAAATAACTAAAACTTAAAAACTATACGGACATATTTAATTTAATAGGCATATTAAAGTGTTAGTTCACCCAAAAATGAAATTTGTCATTAATTACTCACCCTCATGTCGTGAACTGTTGTAATAACGCAGTTGACGCAGTGAACGCAGTGTAGGCTTCCATGTTTTATGTCAGAACGCCGGCTCAGTATTAGCCGACGCTGTTCACGTGAGCAGGACTACGCGTGCAGGCATGGGCGTCAGGAGTGAAACGATGACTTTACCAATTGGCTATTGGATCTTTAATTTTGAAGGCGGGACTTATTCAGCCATATTGCGTGTTGCACTTTCTCCTAGGGGTGTTCAATTCCAGGTTTTTTGGAGTCGACTCCAACTCCCGACTCCCACCGTAAAAAGCGGTGCTAACCCCGCTTCTAAATTACAAGTGTGAAACTTTCCTTAACCCGGGGTTAAAAGCAGTGTTTAGAACAACGATAACCCGGGGTTAAGCGCAGTATGAAAAGCCCTAAAGACTTATCTATTTCTACATGTAGGATAAATGTAGGCTATGTGACAAAGTTTCTGCAACAGCTCTCTGACACGGTGTAATACGTCAGTGTTTGAATTCCTCGTTCACCCCTTGCTTATATTAGTTGACAACGAGAGTTGATTCCTGTGCTGGAGTTGACCCCGACTCCGACTCGAAGAATCAACTCTTTTGGAGTCGACTCCCCATAACTACTTTCTCCGATTTATAAGTAAGGCCCTGTCCCAAATGGCACACTTCATATGCACTTAAGCCCAAAGTATACTTTACTTTTTACATGTACGCGAGGGTCAGTGTACCGTTATTTCATCATCAGAAGAGTACGCACACCGCCAGATTTTTGTAACCGTAATTGGCATTAATTAGTTTATCCACAAAGTGGCAGCCATGCCCTGGGGGTGTCGATGATTCACAAGGTAGTCAAAGAAAAACTGCATAAACACAAACAGACCGGAACGCATGCGAGCTACAGCGACAATAGAGGCCTACATAGACAAGAGATTGTGCGAAGAGGTTAGAAAGTACCCTCATTTGTACAACTCTAGCATGAAAGAACACAAATATATTTACATGGGTTGTAACTCATGGCGAGAGATTGCTCAAAACTGTGCATGCGTCGAACGCCTGTGTATGCGTACGAGTCAAATGAAGTATGCTTTGTGCGTTCGACTGTGCTCGTACACTAGCGTACGCGTAAAAACGAAGTATACCCAGGGCATTGCGGTCTCATGGACTTAAAATGGTCGCCGCATGCACGTGATCATGAAGTCCATAGGGTGACCTTTGCATTCGATATGCTCCCTTGATGAGTACAGTCAAAGTGTCATTATGCCAAGAAAGTGCAGAAGTTTGTGAGTGTTTAAGGTGCTATTTGGGACAGGGCCTAATATGAGTGCACCATCTTTGTATAACACACCCTAAGCGGCCATAATAATCTATGATGTGGACAGATCTTCTGCCTATCAGTCAAAGAGACTGATGTTGTGTTCGACAGTGTCCAGCCTGCAGCCCGCACTCAGAAGCTCATTAAAAACAGCCTCCTGGTGTCTTTTCATCTGCATTATGACAGAGCATTTCGTTAGGCAGAATATTACTGCTGCCAAAGCAAGAAATCTCAATCTGTTTGAGATATTTCTCCCGTTGTGAAGGGGAGATTGGCAGTGGAAAGTAAAATGTGAGATAAACACGCCGTGCGACGAGGTGCCAGGTGTAGTGATGATGCGCGCTCTTAATGAGCTCTGTTTCCGCTGGCGTCCTGCGCTGAAGTGCCGGAGCAGCTCGCCGGATCAGATTTCACCCAGCCAGCAGATTTCGGCAGCTCCTTTGTGTTGCGCCGCACTGTTTATCATGGGGAATTTGATATCCACAAAGTCCTGGCACAGCAAACACAGACGGCTCCATCACACAACTCATGTGCAGCACAAACGAGTTTATCTAAAAAACAAAACTGACTTCTTCAAGAGTTTAGAGGACATGATGACTGTCATATTTCACTATTTTACAAACAGCTTAATGCAGTTGCTACTTTTAGTTAGTCCTCCTCAAAACTGCTGCTGTAACCTGCTGCATCAAATCGCTTGAGTTAAGAAAACCATCCCAGGCCCAGACGTTCAGGCTTGCTGCCTCACTGATGAGAAATCAATGTGTACAGACAGACAGTTTAAGCCGCAGAGCTGCAGAAAGCGTGTCTCTTCTTCAGCGCAGGAACGAGGGATCAGCATGTCATTCTGTCCCGGAGACGGTGTGGATCGTTTCTAATCCTGCTCTGATGAGCGTCGTTTCAGAAACAGAAGGATGACATTTCACCTGCTCTCTCTGCACACTTTCATCAGTCCAGCGCTCAGACCGCTGCAGGATTTAGTGAAATTTGCACATGCATTATGTTTGCTGCCACTGCAACAAGCTCAAGATAAGAAAACCCTTAGTGTTGACTGAACGTCCCTTCAGTCTGCCGGCTATTTTATCACAGATCAGATGAAAGTCATAAGTCACCTAGAAAAGTAACCGCAAAATCTGTTTTATTTTTTCCGCATTCCATTTTTTCCCATTTTAAAGGGAAGAATGTCAGTAACCAAACAGATCTCACCCCCCATTGACTATCATAGTAGGAAAAATAAATACTACGGTAGTCGAGATCTGTTTGGTTACTGACATTCTTCCAAATATCTTCTTTTGTGTTCAACAGAAGAAAGAAACTCATACAGGTTTGGAACTACTTGAGGGCGAGTAAATGATGACAGAATTTTCATTTTTGGGTGAACTATCCCTTTAATTATTATTATTTATTCTGTTTCAAAGATTAAATTAAATTGTAGCAATCAAAAAGCATGTCTAATTAATTGAAATCATGAAACTTGTACAATGTAACAACAATTTATTAAAAGTTAAACAAAAACCACATTTTTAGTGTTCTATTTATTTTTCCCAAATTAATTTTTTTACTAGATTTTGTTTGGTTTAATTAAATTAATAATCAAAAGGCAATTGAATTCATAAAACTAACAATTTTTTTTTTTTTTTTTTTTTTTTTTTTACAGAAATAGAACCCTACAAAAATTGCCCTTTATTTTACTTTTTACAAACATTCAGAGTTGTCTTGTTTTAATTTTTCTGGATTTATTATTTAATACCAATTTATTATCAGAATAATAAAATGGAAGCATAAAACATTAACATAATATGCAGACTTCATAAAGTCTTTTTTTAAATGTAATATTTTTGCGTTTATATATTCACAGATCTAGTCCATATCACAGTTTGATTAACTATGCATTTCATCTGAAAATACAGTATACAGTAATACAGTAAATTCCATTTTTATTTTTATGACTGGAATCCGTCCACGTTTTCCACATTGTGCAAATCAAAGTGCCCTAAAAATGCTTATAGATGCAAAAAGCAACAATTTGGCCTATAATATCAAGAAAATTATGATGTGATAGTATGTCCCAATACTGAACAAAGTACATACTTTAAATGCACTGTAGAAATATGCTAATTGGGATGCAGACCTGACGTAACATCTTTCTAGCTCGAGTTTTCTCCTCTACACCACAGGAATGATAGGGCTTTGTTCAAAATAGAATACTAGTATACTGCATACTACTTAGTATACTTAAAAATAGTATGAAGCAAACATGCATTACGCAATGATAAATTTCAGACAGTATCGCTATATTGTTCTCACTACGTTGCATGTTCTCAGAAATAAATACTGTAAATGTTTATTTTGCAAGACAATTCCAATCAAATAGTGAGTCAAGAAAGAGATGTTAAAGTTCATCTACAGCACATGGGCTCTGTTTAGAATTGAACACTAGTGTACTGCACACTGCATACTACTCAGTATACTAAAACATGCAATACGCAATGATAAACTGCACTTCACTGTTTTCACTACACTGCATGATTAATTCAGCAAGCTTTATCCAATTATCATCATAGAAATAAATACTTCAGATTACTTTGCATATTCAATTCAATTTAATTTAAAAAATATTGTTTTAGCATTTCAATCAAATAATTCAAGAAAGAGGTATTAAAGTTCACATTACTTATGGTTAATTCATTACATGAGCATTTTTGAAAACTGAGTGCACTGCATTCAGAGAGTTGGTATTTCACAGTGTGCTCTGATTGTGTACTGCACATTTTGAGAAGGCCATAAATACACAAACACACACACACACACACACACATCTGAGGTGAGGAGCAGCACTGCCACCACATGGACATT
The DNA here is from genome assembly GCA_039654765.1 of Mylopharyngodon piceus. Classification (NCBI taxonomy): domain Eukaryota; kingdom Metazoa; phylum Chordata; class Actinopteri; order Cypriniformes; family Xenocyprididae; genus Mylopharyngodon; species Mylopharyngodon piceus. The sequence continues at coordinate 17,893,713 of CM077448.1, read as the reverse complement.
TAAAGTCATCACAACCACTGACAGCTGCAGAAAACAAGGGTGATTGATTGTTTGTGTGTTTGTTTATAATTTAGCGCTAAACTATATATAAATAACTAATACGAACAATTTATAAAAAGGTGTTTAAAGTTTATCTTATTTTATTAATTAACTAAATCTCAGTGATTCTTCTGTCAGAAAAACTCCATCCTAATGCTGGTCTAAACTGATCAGTAATGTTACTGCAGTGTCCTCTGTGTGACGGAGAAAGAGAGAGAGAGAGAGTCTTGTTGAGAAGATGAAATGATGCGGGCAGCCAAGAGACGGAGGCGGTTGTCACGGTTACCTGATGTGGGACTGCGCTGGACCATCTGGCAACTCACCGTAATTACATCAAATCCTACACTGTCAGCAAAGAGTGAGTCTGAGTGAGAGTTGAGCAACGATGAGAGACATCACACACAAACAACTGTATGTGTGTGGGGACTGGTCAGTAAGGTTTTTAAGTTAAGTCTTGGCAAACGGTCAGTTATATTCCAGACAATCATCAACCTGTTTTAAATGATGTAATTTTGCACGTCTTAAACTGTGACGTGTTGAATGATGTGAGTGAAACTGTCATGTGTTAAAGTCTCTCTCTGCCTCATTTTCAGCCTCACATTCTTTTAAGAGTGTAAAAAGTAATTAACACCAAACTTCCTCCTCAAATCTAATTAAAAAGCAAAAGCCCTGCAGATATTAGAGCTGTTATTAATGAGCCTCAGACAGCGACAGCTAAAAATGACACAAGCCCAAATCGCTGCGGTTTTTACCATCGCTCTCACTCTCTGTTGTCCATCATAAATAAATACGCATTTTAGAGTAATTGCATTTTTTAATTGTCTGTTATCAAGGTTCTACTTCCCAAATGATAGGATGGGTTTTTTATTTAGGCAGTTGATTTCTAGCCTGCATATTAATGATCTCATTTGCATAAATCTTGTCACTTCATTTTGACTTCTAATTAAAGCCTTGAGTAATTGGTCATGTGACCCGTTAAATGGAAGTGATGATCTGTCCTGAGCTTATGATGTCAAATTAACACAACACAACACACACTCACACACAATTGTGTGTGTGTGTATATATATGAAAATAATAATAAAAATAAATCTAAAAATAAAAAACGATTGCCTTAGAAAAAAATCATGAAACACACTGAAATGATGCTGGTGAAAATGGTGTATTCACTCTTGCTTTTCTCAAGCACTGTGAAGATGAATCAATCGCAGCTGTTTGTGATTAATATCAATAATATGCATTAACTGAACCTGTAGAAAGTCTCCAGTAATTAAAGGCAGTGTGTACAGCTCTGTGTCTCACAGGAAACCATTATTAACTGGAATCATTTGCTACACAATGAACTGAACTTGACCCCAACATGACCTCTGACCCCAGATGCTCACTATAACAGATCATTAGTTTTGACTGCAGTGACCTTTGACCTGTGGTCAGCACACTTACAGTATCCTACACCATCTCCCCAGGCTAATGCAGCATTAGGAGGATAGTTCCTGTCTTTTAATGGTGTTTATTTTAGCTGAAGCAGCAATAAGTGCGTTTAAAGCTGAAATGTGAATCTTCCATAATCTGAAGGTTTTATCTGAACAGATGTGAAGCTGTTAACATGTTTTATTTCAGTAATACTAGTGTTTATTGTGCAGCAGTGATCTGAACAGATTAAACAATAAACAAAGATAATAATTTCATGAAACACACATGAACCACAAAACACAAAGATCAAAATAAATGTTAGATGGTTTAATGTTTAATGAAATTAAGATATAAATATTAAATATTGTATAAATAATATTATTGTAATTTTACAGTTTTAATGTAACTGTTATTATTATTTTATATATTATAATTATGTTAAGTCTTTTAATTAATTTATTTAATGATTTTTATATTTTTATTAATAATAATATATTTAATAATAATCATTATTATTATTTTATTATTATTATATAAATCACAAAATTTTGGTCACATTGTGCAGTCCTACAAACAAGCACAGCAAACTTGGATTTTTTTTTTTTTTTTAATTACATTTTATTAAATTATTAAATTACATTTTAATAGCAATTTTTATCAGGGAGGGAAAAAAAAAAAATCCCCAAATCATGCAGCCCTAACACCATTACAAATGAGCCAAAATAAGCGTTAAAGAACTTATATAGACAGAAAAACAACACAATAAAGAGAGCAGAGACACCAACAATACACTAACTGCACACAATTTTGTTCAAATCATCATTATCATTCATAAATTCTCATCTGAGCACACCTGTCCATCTGTCTGTTTGTGTTTTGTTTTCATCTCCATTATCAAACCAACATAATCATTCAGCGGTCGAGATAATCACATCTAAACAGATTCTACAGACACAGATTTGTGCAATTTAAACGTTCACTCATAAAGACCAACTCATCTCATCTCCTTCATACTCACTTAATAGAGATGTTATGATCCTTTCAGTTACCAATAAGACCGTGATGCTATTTTAACCATGTTTGCCTCTCAAATCAAAATGAAAGTCAACTTCATTTCTTCTATAGCGCTTTATATAACACATTTTTAAAAGTAGCTTTACAGTAACATCATTGTGAGCGTCATAAATTCAGTAGTTTAAAGTATAAAGGCCCATTATTAACATGAAAGGTGTGTAAATTGAGTGTTTAACTAAAGATAACCAATGGTACAGCAGTAATACATGTATTTCATAGCAGAGAAAACGGCACCTGTGACTCTTCAAGCAAACCAAAGTGCACAAAACTGCTTGGTTTTGAGTTTTCAGGAGCACTAAAAATAAAGCTCTGCTGCAGCAGGGACGCTTTTGGAAAAGTGATGCAGTGAGACCTGACAATTACTGAGAGACAGAAAGAGAAGGAAAGACAAAAACACAGATCAGATCATCAACACAGGATCTAACAGCTCGTCTATATAGATAAACTGGCCACATGCCACAGATCTGAACTGAACTTTCACACTTGAGTTCATGTCTAAATCCTTCAAACACTGCAACAGTGCCACAGAAGTTGAGTTATGAGATTAATGTTTTAAATACTAAATTAGGTATGCAATTAATGAAAATATGAAGCTAAATTACATGCTCTACCAGGAAAAAAAACAAAGCTTTATTTAAATTACACAGAACCAAAGCAGCATCAGAACTGCCTTTGTTTGATTTTTTATATTTTAATGCAATGCCATATACTGTACCACAGCTATTTTCATACCGAGAAACAAAAACATGCATAAATAAATGCATAAATAAATAAAAATAAATGCATAAATAAATGCATAATAAAATGCATAAATAAAATAAATGAATAAATGAATAAATAAATAAATACTATATTTACAAAAGTTTTTCAAGTTTAAAAACAACAGTCAATCTCTCTCCATTTGTAAGATGCTTCAGACAAAAGGCTCTGGTAAATAAACGTACAGAAAATGTGACGCTACAGATCTGAAGACGAGATGATTCTTTAAGAGCAACTCATGGACTACACTGTAAAACTGCATTAAACACTCATAAAGAGATGATGATGTGTGTGCTGACAGATGTGTCTATTTTAGGACATAAATCTGATATCTGTGAATCACAGAGGACGCTAAATAAAGACTGAGAGATGTGTGTGTTCAGTGCTTTGAGGTCACATTGTACTATCTGTCAAGAAATTAACTTAAAGGATTCATAAAAATAGTCAAGTTTCTTGAACATCTTATGACATTTGTGATTCATTAACGGTAAAAGAGATGCATTAAATATTAGAGAACAGAGATCCTCACCAAACTCACGTAATCAAAGACATTCAAATTCAGAAAAAGCAAAAGTTACAGCAATTTTCAAATATGCACAACATTGTACAGTTTGTGCTCAAGATGAATCTGTTGTGATTCAAAGACAAGAAACCAAAACAAATTAAATGCGCAAATAAGAGCATCTGTCTGAAGGCATTTTTGTAGTCTAATTTGATCTGCATTGCATTAGTAAGCAAACGACTATGTGCGCGCGCGTGTGTGTGTGTGTGTGCACGCATGTATCTCTGATAATGAGATGCAATTATGAAAAGTGTAGATTCAGCACTGGATTTAACCTCCACAGTGGCGCGGAGCAAAAGGTCGCCTAGATGATACGACAGCAATTACTTCAATATTCAATACTCAGCAGCACAGACAGTGTGTTTTATATATATAATTATATAATATATATATATATATATATATATATAGAACTGGGTAGTAACCGATTACATGTAATCTGAATTACGTAATCAGATTCCAAAAATCAAGTACTTGTAATTAGAGTAAACAACTTTTTAAAATACTTGTAATCAGACTACAGTTACTTTTTTATGAATTCCATGATTACATATTATTTACACAATGGCAGTAAGTTGTTCACAATTCATTGATTCTCTTGATTTTTCATTTTTTTTAACATTTTTTGGTACTTCGATGAAAGGTTAGAAGTGCGCAAATACTCTCGCGCAAATTCTCTTTCAAGTCTTGCACCTGAACGGACAAATTCACACAAGAATTATGTCAACACTCAACTTTAAACTCACAACACTGTCAGAACAGCCGATTTCAAAACACTGCTTCATGAAGCTTCGGAGCGTTATGAATCTTTTGTGTCGAATCAGCGGTTTGGAACGCCAAAATCACGTGATTTCAGCAGTTTGGCGGTTTGACACGCGATCCGAAACATGATTCGACACACTGATTCATAACGCTCCGAAGCTTCATGAAGCAGTGTTTTGAAATCGGCCATCACTATATAAGTCGTTATTTAGTTTTTTTGGCGCACCAAAAATATTCTTGTCGCTTTATAATATTAATATTGAACCACTGTACTCACATGAACTGATTTAAATATGTTTTTAGTACATTAATGGATCTTGAGAGAGGAAATGTCATTGCTGGCTATGCAGTCTGAACATCTGCCTGCCCTAAAATATAACCACACATATAACCACACATCTGTCTTCAGTAGAATTGGTGGTTCAGCACACACACACACACACACACACTCACCTATGTTACATGTCAGGTCAGATCCGGTGTGTGTGCTGAACTGACTGTGATCAGATAGTGGCCAGCACCATCTGAGAAAGAAAAACATGACAAATATGAGAAACACACAAGATAAAAAGACCCAAAGAGAAAGATGAGCATATAAACAGCTTTAAAGACAGTTTTCTGTGATTCACACAAACATACAGTAGCTATATATACTATACATACATACATACATATTTACAGTTTCACTTCACACTCGGTTGGTTCTGGATTTTTCGGGGGTTTTGGCCATTTACACTCACAAACGCTCTTGTGTAGGTGTATGCTGACGTCACATCCGTACAGACACAACTGTCACTCAGCTCACAGCAGGTAAAACAGTTATTAAAAAATAAAAAAAATATGTGAAATATGATTTGTTTAAACGTCAGATTAAAAGCAAATAACATCCATCACGCTCGTGCGATGATTATTTTCGACTATTTAAATTAGGATCAAAAGTCTCCTCAAAAAAATAAAGGGTTTCCTCAGAAAATAAAAAGTTTCCTCACAGAATGTCAGGTTTTGAAGGCCCGCCCGGTGGTTCTTCTCAGATCCTGCTGAATGTCACACGTTTCGGACGGTATCGCCTCCGTTCCCGCTGGTTCGGTTCTTCTCGCGCCAGCCGTCCCGCCCGCAGCGCGTGACAGCGATTCCCGCCTCACACGAGCGCGTCCATCTTCATAGTGGCATTAAATCAAGTTGTATGTTTATATAATAAATACTTAAGGCTTTAAAAACTCTTAATTTAACATTAAACAAACTTATGTTGCTTCCACAGTGCAGAAAAACTAGTCTGACTCCCAATATGCTTTTAATTTGAAAAACGTAGTCCTAATTAATTTACAATCTAAATCATGTCGTCATATTGCATTTGGATCATTATGTGAATATGGTGACAATAACAGTTTATTGAAAAATATAGTTTGACTATATATTTGCACAGAATTTTCAAGTATCTAGAAAAACTATTAATTTGTTAATTAATCATTTCGTGGAACTTCCAAAAGACTTTGACTTCCAAGGTCAAAGTTCAGAGAAAGAACATGACACACATTTTGTTAAAAATGAGATTTGATGTTATAATCATAGTCTAAAAATAAGAATTTTGAAAATATATATAGGCTACGATCAAAAATATTTTTATAAGAATCTGTCACCCTTAAACTAAAAAAATTCCCTTTCAAATGTCCTGTGGTGGTTGTATCGGGGTACAGTGATGTACTATGATTATAATATAATCATGTACCTTGATATTCACAAAATCTATAATCTATAATGTATATATACTGGTAGCACTTTCTCCAATAGTGTATTTACTGTTTATTTAAAATGTGTTCTGCTGTGAAATTGTAAGCGTGGGAGCTGGAATATTTCCAATAACTCAATGAGTTTAGGTTGTCTTGTTGGTTTCTCCAGAAGAAGAAACTCTGACGAAGCACCACCAGGTGGCGACTGCAGATCACACATCCCATCCAGACTGGATTCCTCTGTAAGTGTTGGAGTGGAAATGACCTCTGACCTGTGTGATATGAGCCTGATGAAAGAGGTAAATGACAATTACACACACTCTTAAAAATAAAGGTCCCAAAAGAATTTGTTTCACAGTGATGTCAGAAGAACCATTTTGGGTTCCCAAAAGAACCATTATTTTTCTTATTGCGAAGAACATTTTAATAATCCAACAAACCTTTTTCCACTAGAAAGAACCATTGATGTTAAAGCTTCTTCACGGAACCATCAATGCCAATAAAGACCTTTTTATTTTTCATCCTTAATGAGTAAAATCCTCCATGAATTCATTAAAATAATGTGTGCAACATCAGTAATAATGGCTTACCATGATTTCTCCAAGTAGATGTTGTCGGTTCAACATCCTGCAATGACATTACTGTAAACCAATCAAGTTTTGGGTCATTTTCAGCTGATAGCTGGGGTTGGGTATTAGATGTGAGAGGGGAAAACACAGAGATCCAGTTAAACAGAATGAGTAACTCCAACAACCAAACATGCATTCAGTCAGGTTATCTGTCCTTTCCTTCCACTTAACGTCCTCGGTTCACCAGCAGCAGTCTGCTCTGTTTTAATATAACCGAGGCTCTCACACCTCAGCTCAACAGCTTGTGGAGTTGGAGGCGATTTTCTTTAAGGGATTTCTAACAAGCCTCAGTGCGAACGAGGATAATTTGATCAAACGCAGACTTTTTTGCGAGAGCCAATTAAACAGAGTGAGTAAGACTTCACACAATGCGACAACAGAAAAACAAAACGCTCTGCAAGAACGACAGAAACGCCTCTGTAATCATTCTAATTACAAAATCTCCAAAATTAGTCATGCTCAGCTCTGGAATGTGTGCTGATGATTATTTGAGACGGTTTATCTGGCAGAATTAGATCAGAGCAAAGAGTCTATTGGCAAATAGCAGAAATGTCTGCCTGTGTGTGTCTATCTGCAGTTGTACAAATGGACAGAAAAAAATTGGTGCATCTTTCTTTGTTGTGTCAATTATGTAATCTTCAGCTGTGAACAATGTCTTCTGGACAGATGAAACAAAAGTGTAACAATGTGACAATGAGGGAGAGTGTACCTGATGTTGTGTTGTTGTTGTTCATGAAGGGTCACTTTTATGCATTCATGGGTTTTCACTGAATATCTGATTAAAATATGTAAAGAAAATCAGATGGGGCAAATAATTTTTCTCAGCACTGTATGTGTGCTGTTATATAATAATTCTCTAATACTAATAAACACACCTTGTTATAGACTATCTATCTATCTATCTATCTATCTGTCTGCTGTCTGTCCATCTATCTGACTGTCTATCATCTCTATCTATTTGTCTGTCTATCTATCTGTCTATCTGTCTATCATCTCTATCTGTTTGTCTGTCTATCTATCTGTCTATCTGTCTGTCTGCCTTCCTATCTATCTATCTATCTATCTATCTATCTATCTATCTATCTATCTATCTATCTGTCTGTCTGTCTGTCTATCTATCTGACTATCATCTCTATCTGTTTGTCTGTCTATCTGTCTGTCTGTCTATCTATCTGTCTATCTATCTATCTATCTATCTATCTATCTGTCTGTCTATCTGTCTATCTATCTGACTATCATCTCTATCTGTTTGTCTGTCTATCTATCTGTCTATCTGTCTGTCTGCCTGTCTGTCTGCCTTCCTGTCTATCTATCTATCTATCTATCTATCTACACCCCTCACATTTCAGCAACCATTTTATTATATGTTCTCAAGGGACAATACTATAGAAATGAAAATTGTATATACTTTAGAGTAGTCAATGTGCAGCATGTAAAGCAGTACAGATTTACTGTCCTCTGAAAATAACTCAACATACAGCCATTATTGTCTAAATAACTGGCAACAAAAGTGAGTACACCCTAAGTGAACATGTCAAAACTGTGTCCAAAGTGTCGATATTTTGTGTGAGCACCATTGTTATTTAGCACTGCCTTAATCCTCCTGGGCATGGAGTTCACCAGAGCTGCACAGGTTGTTGCTGGGATCCTCTTCCACTTCTCCATAATGACATCACGGAGCTGCTGGATGTTAGACACATGGCGCTTCTCCACCCCACAGGTGCTCAATAGGGTTCAGGTCTGGAGACATACTTGGCCACTCCATCACCTTCACCTTCAGCTTCCTCAGCAAGGCAGTTGTCATCTTGGCGGTGTGTTTGGGGCCATTATCATGCCGTTCAGCCCAGTTTCTGCTTCAGAATGTCACAGTACATGTTGGAAAACACGTTTCCCTCAATGAAGCGCAGCTCCCCAGTACCAGCAGCAATCACGCAGCCCCAGACCATGATGCTACCACCACCATGCTTGATTGTAGGCAAGACACAATTTTCTTGGTACTCCTCACCAGGGCGTCGCCACACATGCTGGACACCATCTGAGCCAAACAAGTTTATCTTAGTCTCATCAGACCACAGGACATGGTTCCAGTAATTCATGCTCTTGGACAGGTTGTCTTCAGCAAACTGTTTGCGGGCTTTCTTGTGAGCCAGCTTCAGAAGAGGCTTCCTTCTGGGACGACGGCCATGCAAACCGACTTGTTGCAGTGTGCAGCGTATGGTCTGAGCGCTGACAAGCTGACCTCCCGCTTCTGCAACCTCTAAAGCAATGCTGGCAGCACTCATGCATCTGAGCCAGCTTCTGCACCTGACGCACAGGACGAGGACTCAACTTCTTTGATTCAACTTCTTTGGCCTGTTCCGAGTGGAACCCGTCATGGAAAACCTCTGTATGACCCTGGCCACTGTGCTGTAACTCAGTTTCATGGTGTTACCGATCTTCTTATAGCCTAGGCCATCTTTGTGGAGAGCAACAATTCTAATTCTCAAATCCTCAGAGAGTTCTTTGCCATGAGGTGCCATGTTGAACATCCAGTGGTCAGTATGAGGGAATTGTACTCAAAGCACCAAATTTTAACTGCTCTAATACAAGATCCACACATTTGTATGGTCCTGTCAAGCAGACAAAAACATGAACATGATGAATAGGACATGTGGCTTTGCATGGTTAAACGACATACAGCTGTTATCACTTAGGGTGTACTCACTTTTGTTGCCAGCTATTTTGACAATAATGGCTGTATGTTAAGTTATTTTCAGAGGACAGTAAATCTGTACTGCTATACAAGCAGCACATTGACTACTCTAAAATATATCCAAGTTTCATTTCTATAGTATTGTCCCTTGAGAAGATATACTAAAATGGTTGCTGAAATGTGAGGGGTGTACTCACTTTTGTGAGATACTGTATCTGTCTATCTATCTGTCTGTTGTCTGTCTATCATCTCTATCTATCTCTCGGTCTGTTTATCTCTCTGTTGGTGAGGGGTGTACTCACTTTTGTGAGATACTGTATCTATCTATCTATCAGTCTGTCTCTCTCTGTCTATCAGTGTGTATATATATATATATATATATATATGTGTGTGTGTATATATATATATATATATATATATATACACATATATCTATATATATTGAGAGAGTGCATGTAAGTGTCTCTCTGTCCATCTATCTTTAGTGTTGTGTGTCTGCGGTCTGTATGTGGCCTGCAGGCTGTTCTTCACAGACCCTCAGCGGGGGCGTCACATGTGCGCTGGCTGCTCTCTCTGCTCGGCGCTGCTAAATGATCCCAGACCGTTCCAAACCATCCCAGGCCGCGCCAAACCAGTACAGAACGCACAACTGCTCCCACATTTGTCCCCGCGTCTGTGTTGACGCGCCGGACGCCAAGCGCGGGGGTACGGGCCCCTCGTTCAGCTGGGTACGGCCGTCTGACGCGCCCAGCCGGTTGAGGGGCTGTGTTTAAATTAAACAGGCATGCAGGGACGGCCCTGTGTGGGTCCTCGTAAGGCCTCGCACACAGATGTTTCTTGGGCATTGTTATCCAGAGAGCACAGATAATTGGTTTTCTCCTGGATGGGACGGATGATGCTGTTGCCAGTGTGTGTGTTTTTTTGGTGTGGGTTTCAGCTATTAGGGTATATGTGTGTGTGTCTGCTGGTTGCCACCATATGCCAGGAGTCGCTTCCTATGGTTTTACAATTTTAGCACATTAACACACAGAGGTGCGGCCGCGACGGGTCGGTTTACCTCCGTCCCGCCGTACGCCACTGTATTTTTCATGGTTTACATCGGTTGAGCTCAGAATCAGTCTAAGCCGGTCCGTTTAGCGCTCTGGGGAGACCATGGCTGGGTTTCATGTGGTTTCTCTAAGGCAAACCTCGAAGCAGCACAGCTGAGAGTTTCCGCCTTAGAATTATTCCAATTAACACTTCTGTCGGCTGTCGGCTGCTAATACGGGCTTAATCCCAGCGCTCGAACCTGCTGCTGATCGCTGATCAGCTTTTAACGCCTCTCTCATTAAGACTCTGGATCAGCACTTTCACTGGAGGTTGTTATATGCTAAAGATCTGAGCGCCGGTTCTCACCACTAGAGGGCAGTTCATGACTTTGGTTCTGGATGTGGGATTCTGGCATCCATGTGGACATGAGACCTGACCTGAAAAGAGATGAGAGGACAGAAAGAGAGGTTTATTAGACTAGGAAGACAGAAGCAAAATGTTTTTGATCAGGAGACTGAATTAAAACTCATTGCATTTAATTATCAACTTTGTCTCAGATGTTCCCACAAAAGAATATATATCTCAACTGGGAGTGTTGATACAGGTAAATCAATTAGCCACAACTAATTTTATGCTCTTCAAAAAAAATAAAAATAAAAAATAATAATAATTTAAAAATTTAATTTTTTATTATCTTAATTGTGTGCTCTTTAGCATTAGTTTTAATTAATAAATTAATTTAGTTAGTTTTAATTAATATTATTAATAATAATTATCATATTATTACTACTACTACTAATTATTATTATTATTATATAGTGTCAATGTAGATAAATTAATTAACCACTAACTAATTTTGTGATTTGATTTCAGAAGTTTCCAGAAATGTATGTTCTTTAATATAATCATATAATTGTGGTGGGAAATTATTATTTTAGTTTACATCTAGATTGTATGTTTTTTAGCATTTTAATTAGGTTAGATTGTTTTAATATATTAATAAGAATTATTATTATTATCATCACTAATAATTAAATTAATAATAATAATAATAACTATTATATAAATAATAATAATTTAAATAATTTTAAGTCATCCTAAGGCCCTGTTTGAGAACCACTATACAGTAACACCGTGTCCACACCGGATGCGAGCGTCGTGATGCGATGCGATAGACTTTGCGACTTTGATAGATTTTTCTTTCCTACAGGATTGTGTGTTTTGTTTTTGCAGTAGACCAGTGTCAGTCGTTCATTCAGGGTCAAACCTGTCGATGAAGCATTAATTGGACGGGAGGCCCTTTGACACGCTCAGGTGTGATTTCTCTTACTGTTTACATCCACATCTAGCAGGTGAGACCAAAGCCGAGGGTTAGATTCGCAGACACATACGAAGATATGAACATACCTACGTCACTTTAGCAACTGCTGCTGATTATTGTGATATATCAAACACGTCTGCCATGTTGGAAAGGTCAATATCCGCTGGAAACACACACAAGTGAAATGACACATGCAACAAGCATCATGCCAGTGTCAGCATCTCAATCGTTGACTGCGCAGTTATGGCATTTTTTGTCTGTGTAATAGTAGCAGGTTGGTTAGTGATCACGTATGATGAAATTTTTTCAAGACGATTTTCCCAACAGTCACAGTTTGTATGTCACATTGTACTGCTCTCGAGCAACAAACGCGCTCTCCTACAGTATTGCTTTCTCTCTATCAAAAAGTCTGATTCATTTAGTGAATCGTTTGATTCAAATAGGCTTTTTTGAATCAGTTCATTTGAATCAAGAGATTCAAAGAAAAGATTTTCACTTCATTCAATTCATCAATCAGAATTGTTCACAAACAAACTACAGGGGTGATGGGCACATATATGACAGTTGATGGGTCTGTGTGTGTATATGCATGATGATGTGCATATGAATGTTGTTTCATTGAGTGTGTGTGTGTGTGTGTGTTGATGAAATCCTCTTGACTCATACCTGTCAAATCCATCTCATGTGATGCTGTGACTCAGACTCCGCCCCCGGACCAAGTGACTGATGGTCCGGGACACACACACAGCTGCTGCTGTTGCTATAGTGGCCTAAAAAAACAAAAAAAATAACATTTGTGTTTTACACATGTGAGTTCACAGCTCTGAATCATCCGCATTTACATGTTAACAGACAATATAAAAGAACAATAGCTGTCTTTAGAAATATAAGACAGTCATTGTGAGTCTGTATGTGGGTAGTTGACATGCAATGTGACGTTGTTTATCTAAAACTGCATTAAAAAACTTTTTATGATTTGTTTATAATTATTGTCTATATATGCCAATATTTTATATGTAATATGTACAGTATATTCTGCACTTCAGTTCCTGCAGTGTGAATTTGAATTACATTATTCCATGTATCTCTCAGTTAATGAGCTCATGAAAATGAGGAATATATATATATATGTGTGTGTGTATTTATCTTTCCAAGTTTCTGTCCATCTTATTTGTTCACCACAAATGTGTGTGCATCCAAAATGTGTAAATGTAAATTCTGTGTGTGTTGAACGGGAAGGATTGTTGTGTTATTTTCAAAAAGCTCATTAGTGATGATCCGGTACATCAAGGTTCTCGTGTGTGTGTTGTCTCAGGGATTCATTCCTTATCCGTATTTCCCGGGTCATTTTGTGATTTCACGTATATCACAGTGTATTAAGAGTTTGTGAGTGTTTGTCAGAGCAGCAACAGGTCGCATGTGGTTTATATATTGTGATTGTATGTGTGTTACTCTGTAGGAATGTGTGAGGTGTTTGTGTGTGAGGTGTGTGTGTGTAGGCACTGTGGAGAACACTTGATTGTGTGTGTCAGTGTGAATGTGTGTGTGGTGGGGTGTTAGCTATAGTTTAAGGATGTGTGTATTTTTTATTTTTTTTGTATGTTGCCAAATGTATTTTTTTTAAAAAGTATAAATGTCCCAAAATAAAAATGTGCCATAATATCAACATAAACTAGAAGGGAAGTCTTTATAAATATATATGTGTGTGTGTGTGTATACAGTGCTCAGCGTAAATGAGTACACCCCCTTTGAAAAGTAACATTTTAAACAATATCTCAATGAACACAAAAACAATTTCCAAAATGTTGACAAGACTAAGTTTAATATAACATCTGTTTAACATGAAAGTAAGGTTAATAATATAACTTAGAGAACAAAATTTTCAGTTTTACTCAAATTAGGGTGATGCAAAAATGAGTACACCCCACAACAAAAACTACTACATCTAGTACTTTGTATGGCCTCCATGATTTTTTAATGCCATTCCTCTGCAGTGTACGCCGTATTGTGTCATGGGAAATAGTCACCCCAGTTTGGCTTTCTGCCTCTTTAGATAACTGCAGTGAACTTGCGTGCTGATTTTCTTCAACCCTTCTCATAAGAAGACGCTCCTGTCGAGGTGTTAACTTCCGTGGACGACCTGGACGTCCATATTTTTGTACCACTTTTGCTACAGTATTCTGACTGATAAGTAAAGCTTTGCTGATCTTCTTGTAGCCTTCACCTTTCTGGTGTAAAGAAATTATTTTCTTTCTCAGGTCTTGTGACATTTCTCTTCCATGTGGTGCCATTGTTGACAGCATGAAATGGGAAGGGGTTTAAACACCCTTTTATAGTCAACTGTCTGCTGGACACCTGTGTAATGAAGAATTAGACTCACCTGTGCTTGAATTCTTGTTAAATTAGACATTTGTAGTCTAAAATTTGGCTTTGCTCCAGAGACGTGTACTCATTTTTGCATCACCCTAATTTGAGTAAAACTGAAAATTTTGTTCTCTAAGTTATATTATTAACCTTACTTTCATGTTATAAGTTAAACAGATGTTATATTAAACTTAGTCTTGTCAACATTTTGAAATTGTTTTTGTGTTCATTGAGATATTGTTTAAAATGTTACTTTTCAAAGGGGGTGTTCTCATTTACGCTGAGCACTGTATATATATATATATATACACACACACACCAGTCAGGCATAACATTATGACCGCCTTCCTGATATTGTGTTGGTCCTCCTTTTGCTGCCAAAACAGCCCTGACCCGTCGAGGCATGGACTCCTCTAGACCCCTGAAGGTGTGCTGTGGTATCTGCACCAAGATGTTAGCAGCAGATCCTTTAAGTCCTGTAAGTTGTGAGGTGGAGCCTCCATGGATCGGACTTGTTTGTTCAGCACATCCCACAGATGCTCGATTGGATTGAGATCTGGGGAATTTGGAGGCCAAGTCAACACCTCAAACTCGTTGTTGTGCTCCTCAAATCATTCCTGAACCATTTTTGCTTTGTGGCAGGGCACATTATCCTGCTGAAAGAGGCCACAGGCACCAGGGAATACCGTTTCCATGAAAGGGTGTACATGGTCTGCAACAATGCTTAGGTAGGTGGTACGTGTCAAAGTAACATCCACATGGATGGCAGGACCCAAGGTTTCCCAGCAGAACATTGCCCAAAGCATCACACTGCCTCCACCGGCTTGCCTTCTTCCCATAGTGCATCCTGGTGCCATGTGTTCCCCAGGTAAGTGACGCACACGCACCCGGACATCCACGTGATGTAAAAGAAAACGTGATTCATCAGACCAGGCCACCTTCTTCCATTGCTCCATGGTCCAGTTCTGATGCTCATGTGCCCACTGTTGGTGCTTTCGGCGGTGGACAGGGGTCAACATGACTGGTCTGCAGCTATGCAGCCCCATACGCAACAAACTGATGCATTGTGTAGCGTACAAAATAATTTGGACAACTTGCAGGCGAGATATCGCAGTTTGAGGCAGGCCACAGTATAGGGAATTACAGTAGTCCAGGTGTGATGGTATGAGAGCATGCATTACAGCCTCCAAATCTTTCTGGGGTAGAAACTGTTCTAACTGTTTGCATCCAAAGAATCAGTTACTGTCAGTATAATACTGTCAGTTTTAGCTGGTAGATAAAATTGTGTATTGTCAGTGGTAGGAGATTCTATATTTCTTATAAATGGCACCCAAGGGGAGCATATAAAGTGAAAAGAGAAGTGGGCCTAAAATGGACCCTTGGGGCACACCGTATAATGGGAACCAACGAAGAAGAAAACTTCCCAATGCTCACTGAGAAGGTTCTGTCTTTGAGATAAGAGGCCAACCACTGCATCCTGAATCCCCACCACCTTTTCCAACCGATGTAACAGAATACTATGATCAATTGTATCGAATGCAGCGCTTAAATCCAACAAGACAAGCACTGCATATACTCTAAAAAAAAGTGCTATATTGCACTAAAAGTGGTTCTTGGCTCGTAAAGAACCTTTAAATGGGCTTAACAGGTTCTGTATATAGTAGCAGTGCTATATAGCACCTTAACCACCCCAAAGAACCAGTGAAGAACCGCTGAAGCACCAAGATTTGGTGCTGTACAGCACTTAAAGTGGTTCCCCTATGATTACGAGCCAAAGAACCACTTTTAGTACTATATAGCACCATTTTTTTTTTAGAGCGTACGAACCAGTATTGAGAACTTGCAACAGGTCATTGCTGACCTTGGACAGTGCAGTTTCCATACTGTGCATATATAAATTATAAATAGAATAAAAATATGTATTTTATATTTAAATTAAATATTGTGTATTATATATACATTTTTATAATTAAAATAAAATATATAAATAAAAAATAAAATAAATATATAATTGAATATATTTTATTTTAATTAAAAATAAAAATATTTTATTTATATAAATATAATTTAAATAAAACATATAAATATATAATCACACACGTACAAAACCTGATTAAAAACATCTACATATTTTTTAACATTTTTAATATTTTTGAAAATATTTTTAATGTGACTGTGTATATAAATTATAAATAGAATAAAAATATGTAATTTTATATTTAAGTTAAATATTACATATTATATATGCATTTTTATAATTAAAATAAAATATATAAATATATAATTTAATATATTTTATTTTTATGTTATTTAACACACTTTACAATGAAAATATTTGACAGACAGTTTGTTGGCTTTGCAATGCCATAAGAAAGTGTTGACGATGACGGCAAAAAGTATCATGTGACTTTGTGTTTGTGATCAGATGACACTTTGATATGTGGTAATCTAATTCATGTCCAGCGTGGCTGAAATCCTTTGGCTGTGCATCAGGCATCACGTGAGGTCAGAGGTCAGCAGTGTTCTGCTTGTGTTTGTCAGTGCTCTCATGCAGCGCTGCGTTTGTCTGCTCGCTCTGCTCTGGCATCTGCTGGTGTCAGTGATAAACCGACCACAGATTCGCACCCATTCTTTCTCAAACGGTGCTTCTGCGAGCTCTCTCTAACTATAGCTGAACCCTCACAGATGTGTCAAAACTGATTAAAGCCCCTGCACCGTTTGGCACCAGGCGAAAAACTTCATTTAATGTTGTTAAAATCTTCACCAGCATCACGCACATTGCTTTATTTTTGTACAATGAACTTGTCCAAATAAATATTGCTAATAATAGTGTATTCTCGACTTTCAGTAATGAACAATGTACTGAATAGTGTGTGCTTGGGTGGGATTTGAGAAAAATGTCAAATGTAAAGCACCTTTACATGTTTTTTATACAATTAAAATAAGAATATTTAAATATATAACTATATATTTACATTTTAAATTATATATATATATATATATATATATATATGTGCATAAACATACATGCAGAAAAATACGAAAAAGATTTAACAAATTATCTGTATATTTATTAAAATAAATATATACATCTAAAAGAGTACACACATATATATATATATATATATATTTCAGAATTACTTTTTTTTATAGATGAGTTTAGTGGTTTGTAATTTATTTACTTTCATTATGAGCAATCTACAGAATAGTAGGTGGTTGGGTGGGATGTGAGAAAAAAAACAATGCACCTTTAAAAACACTTTATACTTTACTCTATATGATTAATTATCATAGATTAATGCCGCACTCTTGATTAAGTTAATATGGTCTAATATGGTTTAAGAAGAAAAAACAATTTCCGTTTTGCAAAGGCGTGCAGTACTGTGTGTGTAGGTGTGTTTGTGTGCATAAATGACTGAGTTTTATTGCAGGTGATTTCACAAGTGCGTGCGTGTGTGTGTGTGTGTGTGTGTGCGTGTTAGTGGTAAAATTGTTATCTAGCTGCACAGTTGTCTGTCACTTTAATGCAATAAGCTTTGCCACACGAAAATGACTAGCAGCAATATGCATGAACCTGAGCGAGTGTGTGCAAGTGTGTGTGTGTTGTGATTCACAATAGGAGTTTAACGATAATGACCGGCTAACATGTGAAACTCTAATAGAGTGGCAGTGTCAGAATTACCAGGGGAGGAAAGCTGAGTGTGTGTGTGTGTGTGTGTGTGTTCACAGTAGATTTAGTAATGATGGTCGTCTCAAACGGACACCGCGGAGAAAGAATCCCCCAAACACACAGGAAGGAAAGGTGTAAATTAAAGTAAGGAAGAGAGACAGTCGCAGGAAGACCGACTCTAATGTGCCGGAGATTTTACACTATTTTTCCTCTCAGATTTGAGGTCACGACAGCTTGGTCTCCGAGGCCTGAAGAGACTCTCCGAGAGGATTGTGTTCATTCTGCTCTTGGGCTTTTTTAATGACAAAATGGTTTATTTCCAGAGAGCAAGATGGAGATACAGACATGAGCATCTTACACTAAACATGATGCTCTTTCTCAGTATTTCTAAATCTCTCAGAATTTCCTTCTAAAGTAAATGTATCTTGATTTAAGAATTTTTAGATGTTTGTACTGGAAAACAAGACCAAAACAGTAAGTAAGAAAATCCTGTATAGGGTGTGAGTGTTTGCTGTGCGGTTGCTAAGGTGTCGTGAAAGGTTCCCATGTGGTTTTTTACTGTTTGATCACTTGATAAAGCTCCAGCACACTTTTCTCAGCAACACACATGATTTGAGGAATCATTCACAGGTTTTAATACTTAGTGTAAAAATGCAAAAAAGTACAGAACACAAGTATAGATGATCACGGAAAGATTGCCAGACAAGGTCAAAGGTCAAAAGGATCAAGTGCAGGTTTTAAAAGGTCAAATCAGGAGAAGATAAACAGACAAAAGATGACAGAAAGATGAAGGGGAAACAGTTTCTCAGATCTACTGTAAATTATATACTCAGAATTTTAACAAGTATCTATTGAAGCACATTTCTGTCAAATAAGAAAAAAGTCATGCTCTGTAAATCATAATTATGAGATAAGTCATGATTATCAGATAAAAAGTCAAGAAATGATGACAAAATTCATAAGTATGACAAAAAGTTACAACAGTCATAATTATGACAGAAAGTCGACTTTTTGAATTTGGACTTTTTAATCTTATGATTATGACTTTATATATCATAATTTTGACATCTCATAATTTCTACTTTTGATCTCATAATTATGACTCTGTACGTCATGAATTGGTTTGTCATAATTTAAACTATCTCATAATTTCGACTTTTACCAAGTCATAATTTTGACATTTTATCTTATAATTATGCCATAAAAAGTCAAATTTATGAGATAGTCGAAATTGACATACCAAGTCATGAGATAGAAAGTCAAAATTATGACTTGGTATTTCAATTTCAACTAATAATTTCATATTTTTATGTCATAATTATGAAATAAAAAATCAAAATTATGATTTAGTATGACAATCAACTTAGCATGTCATAATTTCAACTTTTTGTCTCATAATTATGACTTAGTATGTCATAATTTCGACTTTAACTAAGTCATCATTTTGACATTTTATATTATAATTATGCCATAAAAAGTCAAAATTATGACTTAATATGTCAAAATTTAAACTTTATCTCATAATTTTGACTTTTTATGGCATAATCATGACTTGGTATGTCAATATCGACGATCTCATAATTTTGACTTTTACTAAGTCATAATTATGAAATAAAACATCAAAATTATGACTTAGAACATCATAATAATGACTTATGTCATAATTTCAAGTTTTTGTCTCATAATTATGACTTAGTATGTCATGAGTTGGTATGTCATAATTTAGACTTTTACTAAGTCATAATTTTGACATTTTATCTCATAATTATGCCATAAAAAGTAAATATTATGACTTTGTACGTCAATTTCAACTTCATCTCATAATTTTGACTTTTTAATGGCATAATTATGACTTGGTATTTCAATTTCAACTCATAATTTCATATTTTTATATCATAATTATGAAATAAAAATCAAAATTATGATTTAGTATGACATAATCAACTTAGAATGTCATAATTTCAACTTTTTGTCTCATAATTATCACTTAGTATGTCATAATTTAGACTTTTACTAAGTCATAATTTTGACATTTTATCTTATAATTTTTACTTTGTATGTCATAATTATGAATTGGCATCATAATTTCGACTTTTAATGTTATAATTATGAAATAAGTCGAAATTATGATTTAGTATGTCATAATTTCAAATATCTCATAATTTTGACTATTCCCAGGTATGTCATAATTATGACAAAATTAAGACTTAGTGTCAATAATGTCATCACTTTCATTTTTTAATCTCATTTATTAATTAGTATGTCATAATTTTTACTTTTTATCTCATGATTATGACATAATGACTAAGTCATAATTCGGATTTCCCAAAGCATGATTTTTTTTTTTTTTCTCGTGGTGGAAATGAGCTTCCATAAACAGCACCGAAGGAGCTTTGACTCATTTCAGATACCAGGAATCTGCTAAAGAGTGAATTCAGCTGAATCAGAACTCCATTCACTGCCTTATTTTTTTGTCTGTTTCTGACTACAAACCAGCTGAATGCAGATGTGTCACATCACTATCTCTTTAAGATGACCACGCTGAATCACAGACATTGTAGCACCCAGAAAGTGAATGCTAAAATTGCTATTTTAGCAACTATTTTATGTGTTGAAGTTCATCAAATGCAGTGATAGTTCTTCCTCAGTAGTGTCATTGCAGCTGCCCTTTTCTCTTTTTCCTTGCAGTGATTGACACGTGAGGTTTTGAGAAAGCTCTTGTACTCTACTGAAGCTCTGGCCTGGTTGTGTAGAGTTGCAGCGGTTCTTGTTTGTTTGTCTGGACTCTTTGTGGACGCAGCAAAGTCCGTCCGCGGCTATGATCAAGACATGTGCGAGACGGTCCCTACAGGCCTGGATGGAGCCCGTGTCAAACACACTCCGCAGGGCTGTAGGCCGTAGAGATGTGTGTGTGTGCTAGTGTATACGTATTAACCAGAGGACTTAATATAGCCATTATACTTACAGAGAGGCCAAACGAATGAGTTTGCAAGAACAGAGAAAGTGTGTGTGCGTGCATGTGTGTGAAAAGCGTCATTAGAATGTGTCAGAACTGCCTGAGGCCACATTGGCTTTACACAATGATCAATTCTGGAGTGAACAGAAAAGAGGAGGAGACGCACACACACACACACGCCACCCGCTGCTTTAATTACCAGTGTCTGTCCCCCCTTTACCAGCGCGTCTATACTCCATCTGAAGCAGCGCAACAAAGCCCACAGCGAGAGGAGGCAAGAAAGAATCGCAGAGCGTGAGAGAAAGAGCGAAGTAGACCAACCCAAACGCTCATTAACGAATGATAATCTGCCGTCCGAGAGCTTTTGCAATCATAAAGAGCCACATGTCAGTGTATTCAGAGCCACTCCGCCCACTCCATCTCGCTCTCTTTCTCTGGACGCATGGCCGCGGGGCAGAACATGTGTCATCTGATGTAAACACGGCCCTAACGCGCTACCTGAGCTGTTGTGAAGTAAATAAATCAAACCTCCAGCAGTAGTGAAGTTGAGTGTGTGTCGTCCTTGTATTTATATTAAAAATCTATGATTGCTTTGTGTGCAGTGTGCATCAGAAGGTCTGATGTCTGAGACCGAGCGCTTCATCTGAGCGTGTGATTTGACTACTGTTTTTTGAGTGGAGTTGTGGTCGTGTGGGCAGGAAACAGGCACGTTTAGTTTCAGTCCGTCCCGAACTACAAGAAAGAAAAGAGTGAACAAAACAAATCACGTGCCTTACTGACAACTAACTCTCACTGAGTCAGTACGACACTACTGCCAGTTTCACTATCACCTGCTGCACTATACGTCAATGTACATTCAAAACACTAATGTAATCACTTCATTTATTTACACAGAACCAACCTCAACTCATCTGAGGCTAAATAGAGCGAATTTCTGTTTCTCATGAGAACAAGACTAATCTCACAGAACAAGACTAATCTCACATATTTTGAAGAACGTCGGTAATCAAACAGTTGATGGACCCCATTGACTTCCATAGTATGGAGAAAAAAAAATCAACTGTTTTTAACCCATATTCATCAAAATATCTTCTTTTGTGTTCTGCAGAGGAAAGAAATTCTTCATTTCAAAACACTGCTTCATGAAGCTTTACGAATCTTTTGTTTCGAATCAGTGGTTTGGAGCGTGAATCAAATTGCCAAAGTCACGTGAACCATTGAAATTTCAAAACACTTACGACGTAACGAAGCCTCGTTTACTGAAATCACATGACTTTGGCGCTCCGAACCACTGATTCAAAACAAAAGATTCGTAAAGCTTCATGAAGCAGTGTTTTGAAATCGCCCATCACTAGATATTGCTGAATAAAGTCGTTATTTTGTTTTTTTGGTGCACAAAAAGTATTCTCGTCGCTTCATAACATTAAGGTTGAACCACTGTAGTCACATGATCCGTTTTAAATATGTCTTTAGTAGCTTTCTGGGCGTTTGAAAGTGTAAATTAACTTGCTGTCAATGCAGGCCTCACTGAGCCATCGGATTTTATGAAAAATATCTTAATTTGTGTTCTGAAGATGAACGAAGGTCTTACGGGTGTGGAACGACATGAGGGTGAAAGAGAAAATATACATATAATGGTTTCACATTATATTGTTGAGAATGAATATAACCAAGAATCTTGTAAAATGAGCTAAAGACCAGCAGCTAACAGAAATACATCATTCTGGAAAATATGTGTGTGTGTGTGTGCTTCTGCTTGCACACTTACACAAATACACAACGCAAGACTTCTTGGGTCTGTGGCTTGTCCTGCAGAAAAGTAACACTTCAGCTCAGAAACTCAGTTCTCACCAGAACGCTCAAAATAACTCGCCTTGCAGCGCTGGAAACAGCAAACACACACGTGCTGAGCACTCACAAATGCATGCATACAAAAAAGCACAAAAATAGTACAACAAATTCAGTTTGGGATTAAGATGGAAGTACGTCTGAATATGTGTCTGCAAATACTGTAAACACATCGTCACTGTAGCCACGACAGTGTTAGTAGTGAATGCATGTGATTAGTCATGTTAGTTGTACAGTACGGCTACTATTTTGAGGGGCTGCTTATGTAAACGCAATGAATGAAGCACTTACAGTAAGATTATAGATTCACATTATTTATAGATTTTTACATTTACTGAAGAAAATGTGAGTGGTTTTACCCATGCAAAAGTCAGTGCAGCAATGCGTTCTGAGGGTTTGTTATCGCATTGTTTTGTGGTTGCCTGGGCATTGCTTTGCAGTTGCTAGGGTGTTATAGTCGGTTGCTAGGGTGTTTCTTCCTGTCTCAAGTGAAATGCGTCCACCCTCAGGTCTCTGTGATATTCTGGATCTTTAAAGTATGCCGGGTTTGTTGTAATCACTATGAGCACTGATGCCAGTAATGAAGTGTTTCCCTGTGTGGATTTGTGCATGTGTGTGTTTGTGTGTGTTGGTTTGGCCCCTGCTGCCCGTGTCCCTCGCTGGCATTCATGCATTGGCACCGAAGCAGCGGGCACCCCCGCAGTCCGCCTGGCATCTCTGCGGCCCCTCAGGGCTTGGTCAGCACCCGGGTGGGAGTATTTCCAGTCCCTTAGGAGGACGGCGAGGGGGAGGGTCCTGCTCCCCGGGGAGACACCAGAGAGCCAGAGTCCAGCGCAAGACAAACCCATCTGCCCTGGAGAGCATGCCCACCACACACACACACACACACACACAATGCCACCACATGGAAACAACCAACTGCTGTCCTACAAAACCATCTCATTAGTTTTACTGTATATGAAGGTTCTTCTGTTGGAGCGGCTTCAGTTCTGACACTCAAAAGAAATATAACAGGGTCAAAGTCTGCATTTTATGGAATAGAAAAATAAAAAAGGAAATTGTGACTGTTTATTTCACAATTGCGAGTTTATTCCTCACAATTCTGACTTTTCTATGGAGAATGTTTGGCAAGCGAACAAAAGGTTTTGTGAGCAAACACCAAATTTCTTGGGGGAACGCAAAACTTGGCGAGCGAACACAAAGTTTCTTGAGGGAACGCAAAGGTTTTGTTAGCGAACGCAAAGTTTCTCGAGAAAACTGAAAATTTGGCGAGCGAACGTAATTTCTTGAGGGAACGCAAAAACGGCGTGAGTGATCATAAAGTTTCTCGAGGGAACACAAAACTTGGCGAGCGAATGTAAAGTTTCTCGAGGGAACAAAACTTGGCGACCGAACGTAAAGTTTCTCGAGGGAACACAAAACTAGGCGAGTGAACGTAAAGTTTCTCGAGGGAACAAAATTTGGTGAGCGAATGTAAAGTTTCTCGAGGGAACAAAATTTGGTGAGCGAATGTAAAACGTTTCTCGAGGGAACACAAAACTTGATGAGCGAATGTAAAGTTTCTCGAGGGAACAAAATTTGGTGAGCGAATGCAAAACGTTTCTCGAGGGAACACAAAACTCGGCGAGCGAATGTAAAGTTTCTTGAGGGAACACAAAACTTGGCAAGCGAATATAAAGTTTCTCGAGGGAACACAAAACTTGATGAGCGAATGTAAAACGTTTCTCGAGGGAACACAAAACTTGGCGAGCAAATGTAAAGTTTCTCGAGGGAACACAAAACTCGGCGATTGAACATAAAGTTTCTTGAGGGAACACAACTTGGTGAGTGAATCTAAAGTTTCTCGAGGGAATGCAAAACTTGGCGAACAAACGTAACGTTTCTCGAAGTAACGCAGGTTTTGTTAGCGAACGTAAAGTTTCTCGAAGGAATGCAAAAGCTTTGTGAGCGAACACAAAGTTTCTCGAGGGAATTTAAAACTAGGCAAGCGAACGTAAAAAGTTTCTCGAGGGACCACAAAACTCGGCGAGCGAATGTAAAGTTTCTCGAGGGAACACAAAACTTGGCGAGCAAATATAAAGTTTCTCGAGGGAACGCAAAACTCGGCGAGCGAATGTAAAGTTTCTCGAGGGAACACAAAACTTGGCGAGCGAATATAAAGTTTCTCGAGGGAACGCAAAACTTGGCGAGCGAATATAAAGTTTCTCGAGGGAACGCAAAACTTGGCGAGCGAATATAAAGTTTCTCGAGGGAACGCAAAACTTGGCGAACAAACATAAAGTTTCTCGAAGTAACGCAAAGGTTTTGTTAGCGAACGTAAAGTTTCTCGAGAGAACACAAAACTTGGCAAGCAAACGTAAAGTTTACGTAAAGTGAACGCAAAGTTTCTTGAGGGAATGTAAAAGTTTTGCGAGCGAATGCAAAGTTTCTCAGGGTAACGCAAAGGTTTTGTGAGAGAATGCAAAAGCATTGAAGTATATTTTTTTCCATCACACGTCATTTTTTTATTCAGTGGTGTAAATAAGCTTCCAAAGCATTTAGCCAATATGAGGTCTGTTCAATAATTAGAGCTGTTAGTTAGGCCAATCATCACTTGTACTAAATCTCACCTGTTTAACCACGAAACAGGTGGAAGAAATCCTACAGATGTACAATGAAAGAGGGACCCGAGCTCAATCTACAGACCAGAAGATCACAGAGACTCTCTGACAAAAAGTGTAACACGACAAAACAAAAGTGTGAGGAAAAGTGTTGAGGAAATCACAAGGCTTCTGTGTCAACTCTGTGATAATTTATCAAACTTTATCTGTGCAGAATTCTCATATTAGACTCACAAGACTTTGGTCGCTAGGGCATTGCTACGCGTTTGCTAGGGTCTTCTGGCACCCTTTCTGTACTAGAGAGCTTCTGGGACGCTTATAAAATGAACATCCTCATTTTGATGGTCTGTGGTTACATGACTGGGTTGTGCAATTTAATCTAATAATCGTGTCGGTCAGGTTCTCGTGAAGGTGCGACATACATCAGGAGAGAAAGAGGAACGGTGAACGAGAAGTGACTCTGTGACACTCCGTAAGTGGCTTTAACAGAACCAGAGATCAGAGCAGTTGCAGACCCTCAAACACACTGTGATATTAAGAGAGAGTGAAAAACCACAACACATACACTCTCACTCTCATTCTATTTCATGCAAACGGGCTACAAACTCAAATCTATAGCTATAAACTATAAACTCCTTAGAAATTCAGACTCGGACATGTCTTTGTGCATGTTAATTTACAGTAAATTACACTTGATTTGATATCAGTGATCTATTGAATTGGATTCAGGAAGTGTGACTCAAGTGTCCAAACACTTTTAGGCCTCTGTGAGTGTTATATAGCAGACGTCTGTGTGTGTTTCGTGTAGAATAGCATTGCAGGAGTCTTTGTGAAGGTTTGTTTGAGAGCCGAGATGCTGAATGGATTCAATCCGTCCTTCTGTGCGTTAAACAGCTGCTGAGAGACCTCAGCACACACACACAGAGACACTCACACACTCACATTCACACACACAGACACACTCACACTCTCTCTCACACACACTCACATCCAATTCATTACCACAGATAAATAAGATAAGCACTACCAGTGTGTTGCAGACCAAACTACACACACACAAACACACACACACAGCTCTGAATTACCCCTCCATTCAGCACAATGGCCCTTTCTACCCCCTGAAAGTGAGTTCATTTGCCCCTCACACACTCTTTCAGTCTTTTCCTCTCGGTCAGTGGCTCATGAAAGGTTCGTTCACGTCCAGGACGGTTTGATAAAGGCCCGCATAAACAAACAGCTGTGGAAATGAGTCCGATCACACATGACGCTCCTGAACACTCAGAAAATCTCATCATATTTACTGTCAGGAGACACTTTCATATTTAAATCAGGTTTAAAGGTGACGTGTGTGACGTTTCAGATGTCCAAACCTGCTTGAGCGGCCCGACGTGTATATTTAATTATATTCTGACAGTCGCTTTGCATAAAACGCATCTGCTAAAATGAATAAATGTAAAATAAAAACATTTCAGCCCCACAGCCTTTTACTCTGTACTTGAAATTTAACATTAAAGTTGTTATATAATCTTTTATCATCTTACGATGAAAATTCTATTCAAAATTGTGCATTGTGATTGGTCTTTATCCATGTATAGTTATCCATTTTGATATAAATTTATTTATGTTGGATTTTACAACATTGCTATCTATCACTTTACCTAAAAGACATTATTTTAGTTTTTTGTTACTTTAGCATCTGTTCATTCTCGTCTCATCTATATCGCATTTAAATATCAATTTATATTGATATAAACTGAATTATATTAGACTTTACCACATTTCTAAAAAAAAAAAAAACGTAAAGGCAATTTTCACTTATTCAGAAATTATCACTTTTGATATTTTGAGGGTTATTTTTTGTTACTTAAGCTGTTGATGCCGTTCTCGTCTCATCTATACGCATCTATACTGCATATAAATATTAATTTATATAGATATACATTGATTATACTGGACTTTACAACATTTCACTTCAAATAAATGTAAAAGGCAACATTTCCGCAATTTAAAAACAATCAATTTTGATATTTTGCAGGGTTTTTTTGTTACTTCAGCTCTGTTCTGATGCCGTTCCGATCGTTCTCGTCTCTCCACATCCTGTTTGCTTGTATCTGTCTTTTTTCTTTTGTTGTTTTTGCCACATTTGTGCCCCCCTCCTTTGCTTTCATGTGTCGTTTAGTGTGACATTTCAAGATGTGGCAACAACAAAATTTAGATGATCTATATTTAAATTGTGCTTTACAACGAAAGACATTCCCCGCCGAGAGAAAGAGAGAGAAAGAGAGAGAGGGCAGTGCTGTTATCTTTCATCTCCAGTACACGAGGTGTCAGAGTTTGTGGTTAAACTGCATTTCTACAGACCTAAGACATTCAGACTTCTTGTTTTAAACTGTTCAGTATTGTTTTAACATGCATTATTGTTCCAACATTATTAAGCTACTGTATATTTCAAAGCTCATCTCTCAATATGATAGATTTCTAATTATAGAACTCAGTCAGTCAGAATATGAGTGTGATGAAGGAAAAATGTTATTTGTTTGTTTCCTGTTCAGTGAGTTTGATTGAGAAACACTCACTCAGCAGCTCTGAACTGTACCGTCACCCTGCTCTGAACTGCTAGATGTGGACGACTGGGCATTAACAGGCCATTCACTGTGGCTTATTTTATATGTTTCGTGCAGTTCTGTCATTTTATTGTTACGCTAATTACTGTTCACTCCTCATAATTATTATGTTTTGTTCTGATTTCTACTCACAGCCGTATGTTTCAAAGCAGCTTTACAAATGTTTGTTTAAATGAAATATTGTTTTTGCATCTAAACAAAAGAGAGATGCAGACATACAATCAGCCATCTGAAACAATAACAATTTGATTAAAGAAATCTGTAAAGCTGCTTTGAAACAATTGTGAAAAGTGCTATACAAATAAACTGACTTGACATATTTAGAAGAAAGGCACCAAAATAAAAGACTTCTTTGATTTTCTTTGAAAACTTTTAGCTTTAGATGGAACCAAAATGTAAGTTTTAGTAGGAAATACAGTATTCACTGTCTAGTTATATAAATAAAAATTAATAAAGTAAAATCATGCATATGCATACATATACATGTACAGATAGATACCCTATAGGTAGACATATACATGCTTACAGTATATATATATATATATATATATATATATATATATATATATACACTGTAAACCAGGTGATTCTCAGGATGATTTCTTCAAGGTAAATTTAGGTGTCTTTCCAAAAAGGGACACTTGAAGACTCCAAAAGGACACCAAATAAACATATGATATAAGAAGTCCATATAATTCATAAATTTATGCACACCAAAGCACCCATGAAAAAAAAATGACAGATAAAAACTTAACAGTGTACAGTATGTGTACAGTGCTCCTTTATATTTTAGACAAGTCAAGCTGCAATACTGAACAGGACCATATGGAGGTGCCAAAAAACCCTAAACCAAAGCATTCTGAGGTGCAAGTACATTCTCAGACTCGGCCGAACGCACAAGAGCTCTTCTTCATGAGCATTTGAGCGGTTCGTGTGGTTAAAAACTAGCCTAGAGCGCCATCTGTTGTTAAAAACTAAGCTCGGAATCGATTCGAGAGAGAATTGCGATTACATTTTAGACAAGTCAAGCTGCAATACTGAACAGGGCCACGTGGAGGTGCCAAAAAAACCCTAAACCAACCGCCTTGACCTGACTGCATATATACATACTACAGTACACGGATTCATTTAGAATTACTAAACACAGCAACATACACACGACAAATCCAAACATTATCCTGAATGTGTGTGGAAACAACGTGAATGTACTGAAATGTGTATAAATACAGTGTGTGATTGGTGTGTCAATACAAGGTTAGTTTGCGCATTAATATAACATACTCACATGTGCTTACTGTACGATTCCTGTACTTCACCGCAATTGTCTTTACCTTTATTTCAATCCTTAACCATCAAACCATCAACCATCTTTACTAGCGAGACGCTGGTTTGCTTTATCCAGCCGAGAAACGTATTTTGTGTATCATCTAGCAAGCGGGTGATGTTTTGACGTTCTATTCACTCTGCATCACGATGCGATGCGTGAAATCACAGAATACAATCACAGAATATGACAGAGCTCGGGGTAAAGGGTTAGAAGAGAAATTTCCGCCTACCAGGTGGATGCTCAGTGTGATAAACTACTCAAGATAATTTTTATTAAGATAACTTTTAAGTTCAGATGTAAAAGCCGCTAAACGCCACCTCCTTCAAAAAATGAGATAATGATATTGAGTGAATGCTCTCCGCACATAGATACGTTCATCAAATACTTTCACTTCAAATCCGCTAAATCCCAGCGTCAGCCTGTTCAGAAATACCGGTTCGTTGGCAGAAACCGCTAAATGCCACTTCCCTTTGTCAGCAAACGTCCACAGAAGAACCAATCAGAAGATACGAATCGAGTCTTATGATTTCAAGTTGAATGACGGTGTGTGTATGAGCCGCTTTCAATTGCCGAGCTGCAAGTTTTTATCATGTTTTGTCCATCGTTACAGTGGCAATGACAGGATTTCACGAGTAGCAAGTAAAAGTGTTCCTTTTGCTGCTGTAAAACTGACAGAAATGGACGTTTTACTATGTCTTGTTGTCCAAAGAGGATTTTACTGGTTTTGCAGCAAAAGACAGTCAAATTTGTTAAATACCAATGAATTGACTAAAGTGACATTACTGAAAATAAGGCATTTCAATAACTGACTAATAACCTTTTCATTGCCATTAAAGTGAATGATGAATGAACCTGACCATAGGAGCCTGGTAAAAACTGCTCAATTAAAAGAAAACATGTCAGACGGAGGTTTTTGCATCTGAACTCTTCTTATATATATATATATATATATATATGTGCAATGTATATAAATGGATAGAAAGATATGTCAGTCGATAAAATTAATAATTTCTAAAACATTTTTCTGTAATTAATCATGACTAATTGCAGCAACATTAAGATATGTAATATATTTTTATACTGTAATACATAATATTGCATTAAAAATGAAAAGAAAGAAAGAAAGAAAGAAAGAAAGAAAGAAGAAAGTGAGACAGAAAGAATAGAATGAATTTGATCTCTCATGATCTGGTGATGTTTGTGTTTTTCGTGTATGTTCACAGATTCGGGGGAACCAGAGGTGAGAAGGCCAGGTCAGGTTCCAGCTCGACCGTGTGTGTGTGTGTGTGTGTGTGTGTGTGTGTGTGTGTGTGTGTGTGTCTCATTTGGAGAATCTCATTCGCAGCTCAACATTCAGGGGAGAAGAAATCGAACCTGTCAGAGCCTTCAGGCAGAACACAGCGAGGTGTGGAAGAATTCAGCTCCAGACGGATCCAAACACACACACACACACACACACACACACAGGGAAAGGGCACGCGCTCAGAGCGCAGACAGATATCTGTGCCGCACACCAGAAACACACGCTACTCTTCTGTTCAGAGTTTATACCGGATCAAACGTCACGTCACTAATCACCGTAGTGACACTCCGACAACCGTAATCATCTTCACACCGCGTGTCACATGACCTATTATCATCATCATTATCAGCATCATCATCATCGGCGCTCCAAACGAGGGTCAAAATGCCAAAACATCTCGCTGACCTTTCAGCCTCACGGCGAACGTGTGGAGGTGTTAAAATCAGACCCTTTCCAATTATGCCATTCAACGTCACGTTTCTGTCGCTGTATTTTAGCGTTTGATCGCTGGATTAATGAATCGCACTGGTAATTACATTACGCCGGCTGTGATTGGCTTTCAGGTCATTCTGAGGAAACGAGATTTCTGGAACATGTTGTGTTTTCTCATTTGAAAAGATTATAGATGAACTTTCAAGAAATCATATTCTCCAGGCCCAAAAGTATGAGAAACAATATTCACATGAGTGAAGACTCATAAACAATCCTCAGTTATTTATCATTTCAGTATCATCACACTAAATCTGGAATTCGTGTACATTCATTTAAAAAGACAACAAACACTGACTACATTCAGTATTGCTCAGCTTTGTAATAAATCACACTTTATAAATGAAGAAAAAAATTAATAATCCAAAACATGTTTACAATGACTGTTCAACATGAACATCAGTGCATAAAAATGTCTAATAAAAACAAATTCTGCAAAAAAAAAAAAAAGGAATAGAAAATTTATCTTTGAAAAAGCAAGCAAAATTTCAGCAGAATTCTAATGTTTATATTACCTATTAAAATGCAATGGTTATAAGTATAGTACAGATAAAAAAACATTTAAAAATAATATAATTTTTTTCTCATTTAAATTGTATTTACAAATTATGTTAAAATATATTAATGTTTTATTTTAACAACAGTATGGTAAGTAGCATAATAATATTACTAAATGCATTAAATAAAATAAAAATAAAATGCTAAATATATTAATGTTTTATTTTAAAATGTAATAAATTTTATTTAAAATATATTTTATATGGAGGTTTGATTTTAAAATTGTAAAATTAATTTAAAAACAGTATAATAAGTAACAATAATATTACTAAATTTATTAAATAAAATAATTGCAAAAAATGCTAAATATATTAAAGTTTTATTTTCAAAAGTATTACATTTTATTTACTTTTTTAAAAATATATTAATGTTTTATTTTAAAATTGTAAAATTTATTTAAAAGCAGTATGATAAGTAACATAATATTACTAAATTAATTAAATAAAATAATTGCAAAAATGCAAAATATATTATTGTTATATATTAATATATTATAATATTACTTAATGCATTACATAAAAATAGTTAAAAATAATTTTATTTAAGTCTTCTGCCAATTAAAATAATTAAATTGGTTGTCATGTTAATGTTGTTTTTTCAACAGCTCTGAACACAGGTGATCCAACCGGATGTGATCCAGAATCCGTTTCTAAACTGAATCAGACTCTGACTGTGGAGTGTGAGTGTGTGTCAAGCTGGAAAACGCAGCACACGTTCCAGAGGTTCACACACACACACACACACACACACACACACTTGAGCACCGGGCATCAGCTTCAGTGGAAAATGTAATATCAGCGGGAGGGTTTGGTCACAGCGTGCTCTATATTATTGCGGTAGGCAGGGATTCTGGCTAACACACACACACACACACACAGCAGTGACATCATGCACACACACACACACACACACACACACAGCAGTGACATCATGCACACACACACACACACACACACACACACACATGCGAAGGGGCTCCCACAGACCTGGCAGATAAAAGCATAACAAAGTTAAAGTGTTACCTGCCTCTCCCACCTCAGACGTGTCACGGTGCCAAACACACGGAGGCGTTTCCATGACAACACTGAGAGTACATCAGCATGTATGTCCAGGCGGGTGAACAAAACACCTGATGTATGAGAAACAAAAACACACACAACACCTTCAGAACTGCATACTACATACTATTACTGCAGCATGAACTATGAATTTTCATGTGCATTGACCTGAATAATGCAGATCCCACAATGCAATGCACCTGCAATGTTTTTAGTGTAACTATTTACCAATTATATTAGCAATATGAGTGAATGAAAGCTTGTGTTCTACAGTATATATACTGGCATCGTACACTATCAGTATTGTTAGCTGTGTGACGGTCTGTTTAAAAAAGCGTGTGTTAAATTCATGAATGTCAATGTAAATATATCATATATAGTATGTAGTGCAGTAGTGTTGAGCAAGTGTTCTAATCTCAGAAGATCAGAAACATTTCAGGTGACCCATCCAGATCTCTTCAGGCCTACAGCATCACACACACACACACACACACACACACGAGGGCAATAATGATGGACCAGATGGGGTTTTTGAGCGAGCGGTTTAGATGAGCTGCGGGTGGCTCATGAAGGACACA
This sequence comes from Mylopharyngodon piceus, assembly GCA_039654765.1. Classification (NCBI taxonomy): domain Eukaryota; kingdom Metazoa; phylum Chordata; class Actinopteri; order Cypriniformes; family Xenocyprididae; genus Mylopharyngodon; species Mylopharyngodon piceus. The sequence goes on along the minus strand of CM077448.1, from coordinate 17,860,331 downwards.
CACACACACACACACACACACACACACACACCAGGACTGACGTTCACCACTGACTCACCAAAGTACCAACAAACTGTCCTCTGGGTTCATAGAAAACTGATTTTAATCAGCCAAGTGTTAAAATACATGTTCTCAGTATGTTTATGCATGGAAATGTGTGTATGTGTGAGTGTGTGTGTGTGTGTGTGTGTGTGTGTGTGTGTGTTATTCTGTGGAGGTCAAAGGTTTCTGCAGGTCCTGTTGGAGTGTGAATGTGTCATTAAAGTTGTTGTGTGTGACGTAGTCTTATTTTAGTATTATTTCAATACTGTTGTGGTTTTTTTAAAGGGGTGGTTGATTATGATTTCACTTTTTATTTTACTTTTACAGAATTCTCTGTTTTAAGGACTACAACAAACGGCTGGTAGGGACTACAACAAGCTTCTTCCCGGGTTACCTAAAATTTACATAAACCCCGCCCCGAAGAACAATGTAAGGCTGAACGCCGTTACTGACAATCCTCATTTTGGCTGCGTGAGATTCTCCAGCTTTGTTGTTGTTGAGCGACCGAAGCGCGAGCTGTTAAAGCTCCGCCCTCTTCTGGAAAGGGGGCCGGGAGCAGCAGCTCATTTGCATTTAAATGTGCATTTTCATGTGCTTTTGTATATATATATGACAATTTAGGTTTATTTTTATTTCTGTTTTCGTTTTTATTTATTTCCAGTTATAATTTTAGTGCTTCAACTTAAACTTATTTCAGCCAAGGCCACATTTCTAATTTCCATTTAGTTTACGTTTTTCATCTAATACTTATATTTTATTTCAGCTTTATTTCAATTATCAAAAAACATCTTTAATAGTTTTAGTTCAGATAGTTTCTGCTGTGTCAGTTTCATGTTCAGAGTCAATATAAGTCAGTCATTGGTAGTTTGATGCTTTCAAAACATTGATCTGTTTGTCTGAGCTTCTGACTCAACCAATCACGTGAGTCTGGGGGCGGGGCTATCTGTGTGTCTGACCAGTAGCAGACGAGAGGTGTGTTCAGGAAACCTGTCAGGATTAGCAGTGCAGGTCTTGTACCTGTCCGAACATCAGAAGAACGGGTGTGTTCGCTCGCCTCGGCTCTGACGGGCAGCTGTCGCTGTGAATCTCCTGGTGCTTCGTCCCAGTGGTGACCGTCATGAGTTCAGCAAACCTGCAGGGCACAAATCAAATGCATGTTTGACTTCATGAGGAGGTCTTTATGGTCTCTCACCTCTCTCTCTCTCTGATGTCTGAAGCCCCAGGAGCAAAGCCTTTGCCCCCTGCTTAAAGGTCAACAACCCCAGAGAGAGAGAGGGTGAGATGGAGAAGTGATTCCTGAACAATATTAACACAACACACTCTACAGCTCTGTCTCCATTTATACTGCATATTTTAAATATTTTAATTTTTTTTAAATTGGACAACTGAATCAGTTGTGAATCTCATGCATGTCCCGTAAAAACTGATATTTGTGTGGTTTTGTAATAATGATGAACCCTGATGATGCCCATGTAGACAGCAAGAGTGCTCACTAGGGTTTGAAACTGAGCTCATATCTTCTTTGCTGAGCAGCTCTTCACACACAGACACTCTCTCTTTCTCTCTCTCTCTCTCACACACACACGTCTTGTACTGTAATCCTCTTAATGTGTCATTAAAACACTCTTTATTTTAGCCACATGACGCCCAACTGTGTCCACAAACTGTAAGTTCAATTAGCATCACAATCTATGAAGCCTGTATTTGTAATGCATTATAAAAGTATGTTCTGCCTTTACTGCATTAATAATGCATTAATAATACACTGTATAATTAGCAGTTATGTTCTCTTTTATGTTTAAAAATTAAAACCACCCCTATAATGCATTATAACGCTAATGTCATCATAATTCCTCCTTTAAAGAGTACAATACATAAAAAATACACTGTTGACACCAAATTTAATGTAGTTTACCATACTGTTGAGTTGAAAATTATATTATTACTATGACTATACAATTAGTAAAAAATTATAGAATGCATTACAATGCATGTATATATATATACACGCATACATATATATACTGTATATGCGTGCAAAAATTCTAATTTATTGTTTTAATTAAAACTTTTAATTTGCAAACATTATTTTGTAGAGTTCTGTTGACATAATAATATTGATCATTACATCAACTTAATATCGTCTGTAATTTAAACTCAAATTTATGTGTTAATTGGCTTTTTAAAATAAATTAGGTTGTAGTAACTTAATGAAATTGTCTTGATAACTTCGGAAATTAGGCAGTGGATTGCTAGTTCCCAGCATGCTTTGCATAGGACTGGATGAGGAGAATAAAAGTTGAAATTAAGTGTTCATTTATTTGTTTTTAGTGAAGGGAAAGACCTGTTAGTGTTTAATGCTGTTTAGTTTGACATTTAAAGGAGTTTTAAACTCAATGTAGCTTGTTGGTTGAATGTAAATTCAGTCAAACTTGTCATAATTCAAAAAAAAAAACAAAAAAAAAAATGATGCAAACTGTTGCGTTGATTTTTTTTTTTTTTTGGAGCCAACACATTATTTTTTAGAGTGTATATATATATATATATATATATATATACAGTATACAATGGTATAGAACTGTACTGTACTGTTGAGTTGAATATTATATTCTATCAACCACCCAGATAAAAATAAATAAATATATGAAAACACCTAAAAACAGTAGCAAAGAAACTGATCCATCCTTTGCATGTTCTTCAGAAAGTGTAAAAGTCTACTGAAGTACAGACCATCACCTCTGGCTTTGTGTTTCTGAGTTATGTGATGTTTCTGTTACTTGTGTGGTAAACACACACACACACACACACACACACACACACACACCCCAGAGCTGCTTTCACAGTGACTAACCGCACACGCCGGCAAACGCTCCTCAACAAGCACACGGGAGAGAGAGAGAATAATCCAAAGGAACTGGCCTGATGTCCTTCCCTGATACCTCGTTCACACCGAGACCTGATCAACATGACAAGCTGTCCCTCTACACACACACACACACACACACACACACACACACGTTTAATACGGCACTGTGTGTGTGTGATGTATGTTTGTGCTCTCAGTGATCTGCTGCCGTGCTGCAATCTGGCTCTGATCTCTGAGCTAAACCCTTTGACACAGAGTTTTTAATTAAAACTACATTATGATTAACCAGGCAGAAGCCCCCCCACCTCTCTCTCTCTCTCTCTTTCTCTCTCTCTCTATCTGTCTGTCTCTCCATCACACCATTTCTGAGCAGGTCTGATTATGACTCTGACTATATGTGTGTGTGTTAAAGATCTGCTGACCTGAGCGTCTCGTTCATCTGTAAAATGTAAAATTAGTTCGTTTAATTTTGTAATTGATTTTGAACAAGATCCCTGATCGTTTCAGTTTGATCTCAACAGTTCAATTTGCACATTTCAGCCCTGATAGAGGGACAGTTCATCTGAAAAAACACTGTTTGTTTCTATATTCAGACACCCTAGCAACTACCGAGCAACTACCCAGACTAATCTAGCAACAACCCAAAAGACCCTAGTAAGCAACCAAAACCCCCCTTAACACCCCCCAAAAAACACCCTAGCAACCATACAAAACACCTCTGAACCCCCCTCCCAAAACACACCATAGCAACCACCTAAAACAACTTAGCAACACCCTAGCAATCACCCAAAACACCCCTGACCCCCCCCCCAAAAAAAA
>CM077448.1:17831604-17849104 GCA_039654765.1 Mylopharyngodon piceus | reverse complement strand
TTACTCACTTTCACTGGTCTGAGATCAGTGTGATCAGTACCCCTCTCTCTCTCTCTCTCTCTCGTCTGCTGGATAAAGAGGAAACAGCAGGCTGGAAAAAAGGAAATTGAGGAATTTAGAGCACAAGCGACACTTTGGCTGTGAGCCATACAGTCTCTGAGTCTGTCTCGCTCTGTCACTGACACTGTGTAAACTCTTATCCTCTCTGATCTGTCTAACCTTTCCGTGTGCTGCTGGGAGACGCGTCACATGATCAGCAGTGATGCTGCGGTCCTGATGCTGTGACATGAAGGGTCTTCGAAGGCTCATTGTGATCACACTCACCTGTGTGTGTGAGACGGAGAGATGAGAAACAGCGAGATCAGATCTGCTGCGGTGGTCTGTGGTGATACTCAAACTGTTTTCACAGCTAAATACACATTTCCATACACACATACTAAATATTGACTGTACTCTATCCAGCTGTAAATCTACTGCTGGCTCTGGATAGAGCACTGTACGTAAAATAAAATAAAATAAAATATTAAATTAAATTAAATTAATGGCTAAATTACAGTGTTATGTACTTTATTTACTTTATGTTCCCAAAGGTAAAAATGATAAAATAAAATAAATTACATTAAATAAATATTTAAATACATAAATTATTTTTAATAATTTACATAAATAAAAAAGGAAATAAATATATACATACATACATACATACATAAAAATGCAATACAAACTAATCATTTATTTTAATAATTTAAATAAAACATAAATAAATAGAAATAAAAATAAAAATGAATAAAACAAATAAATAATAAAATAAATACATTTATTTAATAATGTAAATAAATAAATAAATAATAAGATGTTTAATAATTTTAAAATAAATATAACAAATAAATACAATAAAAACTAATAATTTAAATGTTAAAAATTTACTGTTTGCCAAAGAGAACTGAATACATAAAAATAAAACAAAACAAATAAATGCAACAAATAAAAAATAATCATTTATTTTAATAAATAAATGTAAGTAAATAAAGATAAAATTGTACTGCTTGCCAAAGACAACAGTACAGTACTGTACTTCTGCATAGGTGACATTGAACAGAATAAAATAAAACCAAATTTCCTAAAGCTCCTAAAGTGAACAGCTCAAAAGTTTTCTCAGCATCATGAGCATGTGACGGTTTGCTCATCTGGAGCTAAAGAGCAGAAAGCAGCGCTCATGACATCAGCCAATCACAGCTAAACGTCCCCCCGAGGTCCATGAGTGCAAACACCCCGAGAGACGGAGCCCCGCCCTCCCCCAAACATGAACTTGTGCCCCCTGACCCAGATTTGACCCCTCACACACACACACACATACACACACAGACGGCCTCTTCTCCAGTGCATCCCACTGAAGTGAGAAAATAAGACATCGTATCTATTAACACATCCGTCTGAGAGTGTGTGGGGATAAAACACGGAGCAGGACGGGAAAAACTCCCAGACTGACCGACCGATGGATGGATGGATGGAGGGAGAGGTGAGAGAGACGGCCGGTGTGGTAACAAGCCGCATCTCTGTTCAAACATGTGGAGGTGAAAATCTCACACACACACTCATATCACACATCGATCGCTCCGATTGATCCACACACACTCTGATCAATAGAGAGGAATCTGTCTGGGCATGTAGAACCGAACAAAGAAAGCTGAAAACCAACAACTCACATCTCAAACCAAACACATTAGTGATTGTGAATATTATTGTGTGTATGTGTGTGTGTGTGTGTGTGTGTGTGTGTGTGTGTCGCACATCAACTGGCTCTCGGGGAATAATTGGGCTGATTTCGGGCAGCGTTCTAACACTGGATGTGTTTCTGTAACGAGTTGAACTCGTTATCACGGGGAACCTTAATTGCTGTGTTCTTACAGCATCTGAGAGCTGCGTGTGACTGTCTGCGCCCACAAACACACGAGATGCGCTTTTCTGCAGCGTACAATTAAACAAACATGTGAAATCTGAATAGTCATTGTAAATTAATTGAAAAAATCCTCCCGAAATAGAACTGAGACACACAGCTAGCACAGTCTGTTTTTTTTTTAGCATTTATATTTTATATTCTAGTCTAACAGGTGAAAACAACAGTTTTGATTCAAATAAATACATTTTACTTCATGTGTCATTCAGATCTTCAATGGGAAAAAATAATATCTGATGCATTTTTAAAACAGAAAAAAAATGACAAGAATATCAACAGTAAATAATTTAGTGCAATGATACAATATTAAAAATAAAGGTTTTTGTCGGTGCCGATAGCCTAGTGGGCAGCACCATTGCGCTTCGGGTGACCCGAGTTCGAGTCCCGGCTCGCTGTCCCCCTCTCTCTGGCACTTCGCTTCCTGTCTACTTACTGTTCTATCACAATAAAGGCAAAAACGACAAAAATAAATCTTAAAAAAAATAAATAAAGGTTCTATTTTGGCTTACATGAAGAACCTTTAACATCCATGGAATTTTTCCATCGCACAAAAGGTTCTTTATAGTAAAAAAAAAAAGTTCTTTGGATTTTTAAAATGTTCTTCACACTAAAAAAACGGTTCTTTTAAGTTCTTTGAGGATCCAAAAATGGTTTTTCTGTGGCATCACTGCGAAAAATAACAAAAAAACCTTTTGGAACCTTTATTTTTAAGAGTGTATTTGACATTTTTGCACTTTAAACACTAACATTCAACCTTAAAACATTCTGAATGTACAAGGGTTGAATGGGGACTGAACTGAAAGATAATTCCAATTATAATCTGTGATTTATGACAAATATAATAATGACAACAGTTTTGACTCAAATAAATACGTTTACTTCATTTGTCATTTAAATTTTTTATGGGGAAAAAAAAATTATATCTGATGCATTTTTAAAACAGAAAAAAATAATGTTCTCTGGGGGGGAAAAAAATTACAAGAATATCGACGGTAAATAATTTGGTGCAATGATACAATATTAAAAATAAAGGTTCTTGTCGGTGACAATAGCCTAGTGGGCAGCGCTGATATTTAGTGTCGATGCGCTTCGAGCGACCCAAGTTCGAGTCCCGGCTCACGGTCCTGTCCCGATCCCGTCCCCCTCTCTCTGCCACTTCACTTCCTGTCTACTTACTGTCCTATCACAATAAAAGCAAAAATGACAAAAAAAATTTTTTTTTTTTAAATAATAAAAAAAAAAGGTCGGCGCTGACAGCCTCATGGGCAGCACTGACATATAGCGGCGTTGCGCTTCGGGCGACCCGAGTTCGAGTCCCGACTAGAGATCCTTTCCTGATCCTGTCCCCCTCTCTCTCCCACTTCGCTTCCTGTCTACATACTGTCTTATCACAATAAAGGCAAAAATAAATCTTAAACAAAAAAATAAAGGTTCTTTAACATCCATGAAATCTTTCCATTGCACAAAAGGTTCTTTATAGTGGAAAAAGGTTCTTTGGATTATTAAAATGATCTTCTTTGAGGAACCAAAAATGGTTCTTCTGTGGCATCACTGTGAAAAAAAAACAAAAAAACCTAATAGTGTATTTGACATTTTTGCACTTTAAACACTGACATTCAACCTTAGAACATTTTGAATGTACAAGGCTTGAATAGGCTGAACTGAACATGTTCTGAAACAGAATTCCAATTATAATGTGTGATTTATGACAAATATAATATGAATAGATTATATTTATAAGTACAGTCAGGTTTGAAATAATGAATGTGCTTTAGGAGAGGTGGTTATGATAAATAACTCTTGGTGTTTGGCAGTGATAGTTTGCAATGTCACAAACATAACAAGCAGTGTTCCTGTAGCTCAAACACTCGCAACGCCAAGGTCACGGGTTCGATTCTGAGGGAATGCATGAACTGATCAAACGTAATTCTTCAGTGCAGTGAAATTCACCATCTGCCAAGTGCACAAATCTAAAATGTTTTAGCAGCTGCATTTCCTCAGAATGACCCATTTACTGAAATACCGCCGATAATTATGCATCAAGATGAATTCATGCACAGATCATCTTAAAAACAGAAACGCTTCAAGATGTCACAGGCGTAGTTGCACGTTCTCAGTGTGAGTTTTGTGCGGCACAGACTTGATTTCTCAATAGAAAGTTAATTAATAAGACTAACAAGGCTGTCTAAACATGTCTCCGTCTCTCTGGTGTTGTGCACAGAACTCGTTCGCACGACACGTACTGTACAGAGCGTGGCTCCATTTCCATGATGCATTTATGCATACGCAGACTTCCCCCTTTGAGAATTCATTACCATGCACACACACACATACACACACACTCGTTACCCGGAATATCACACACGACATTTACAGGTGTTAAAAGATACATATTAAAAATACAGCGCGAAATTCCTCTGATAAGCGAGTGTCTTCCAACCCGCCTGCTCTGAACGACAGAGAGAGAGAGAATTCTCTGTGCGAGTCGTCTGGATTTTTGGCCCTGTTTGTTAAAGCGAGTCGAGTCTTAAGAGAAAGTGCTAAAATATACAGTGAGAGAAAGTGAGAGGAGTGATCTGAGAGGGGGGAGAGACAGAAAGAGAGCAAGACAGAAACACACTAACATGAGATCAGGCTGATCAACTCATGAACGTCCAGAGAACGTTTGCACAACCTCTGCACAACAAAACAACTGGGGACTGGGGAAATATTTGTCCTCAGAAGTTAGTTAAATCTGGAAAAAAAAAAAAAAACTTTGGGTTTTTACTTTATTTTAGCAGTATGTTCCCAGATGTCAAAACTATCAAGTAAAGTATTTTTTTATGTTAAAGAATAAAATAAAATAAAATAAAATAAAATAAAATAAAATAAAATAAAATAAAATAAAATAAAATAAAATAAAATAAAATAAAATTGTTAGTTTCTGTTATAGTTTGGGTCTGTAGTCAGTAAAAACTTAACAAAAAAATGGAAGTCTATTATTTAAATAAATATTTTATAGTTTGGGTCTGTAATCAGTGTAATAACTTTACATAAAAACAATGGAAGTCTATGATATGTGATGATTTACATAACTAAACAAATGTCTGCGTAATTTTTTTACAATGTTCCCAAAGGTATATATATAACTTTATATGATATATATACACATATATAAAATAAATAAATAAATAAATATATTCACATATACACACTCTCTAAAAAATGCTGGGTTAAAAACAACCCAAGCTGGGTTGAAAATGGACAAACACAGCGGTTGGGTTAAATGTTTGAATAATAATTAAACAATAAACATTTATTAAATTGCTTATTAATAAATGTTCACCTTTTGATTATTATTGTTGCCTCTAGTAATTATGTGTCTGATTTTTAATTTCCAACCTATTTTGGGTTCATTTTAAGCCAGAAATACAGTAATTTTTAAACAATAGTTGAGTTAAATAAAACTACCCAGTAAAAACAACCCAATCACTGGGTTCGTCCATTTTCAACCCAACTTGGGTTGTTTTTAACCTAGCATTTTTTAGAGAGAGTGTATATATATATATATATATATATATTATATATATATAAAATAATACAAAATAAAGTAAGCAAATAATAAATGAATATAATAAATAAAAAAAATTCTGTTTGGGTTTGTAGTCAGTAAGAACTTAACATAAAACAAAGAAAGACTATGATAATATTATTATTATAATAAATGAATGAATGAATGAATGAATAGTTTAATTTATAGTTAAAGTTAAGCTCTCCACATTCATTTTTTATTTAATCAATTTCAATAGCTCTGTAATTTTAGAGTATGTCAACAATGTATTTTTTATTTCTTCTAAGGACTTTTAGGAGATTTCCATTAAGTTAACTTGTGGGCCGAACATTTCCACAGCATTTGAGACTGAGGACAAAGTTTCGTGGATAAAACCGCCATTTGTTCGTCATGAAAACAACCTCATCAATACCTGCACAACTAAAGCGATCAATTATTCCGCAATCCTCTTTAAAACCCCATCAAACCATCACATTCTCCCAGCGACTCTCCTCCACCTCCTCAATCAGGCCTTCATTAATTTTCCACCTCCAGTCTTTCTGTTCGGCCTGCTTCTCCTTCAGCAAACTAATGGAGCAGAAAAGCAAACAGAAAGCACAACAAACGCTGAATAGAAAGAGGCACGGCTGGGCGGCTCTGAGCAGATTCAATGCCGTCTCTGAGGATCCGCGCCTCACTTTAACCTTCAGCATCTCTCGCTCTTGTCTCCGGCCCTCCCCCTCATCTTAACTACAGGAGCCCAGAGGCCATGCTAATTAATGGCCCCGCTCTCGGCCCCTGGACCAGCCTAAGATCCAGTGTAATGAACGGATTAAGTAGCTGTATTAAGACCTATTTAACCTCCAGCACTTGCCCTGTTTCAATACGTATTAAAGAGCTCTTTAAACGGTGTGGCGGTCTCAATTAAGACACACAAAGACTAACATGCAGAAAGCCGTGTGGGGGGGTTCAGCATCTGCCCAAAGCACACAGAGAAAGAGAGAGAGATGATGCGGTGACATCAGCAGTCGCAGCAGAAAAGACCTGCATGTGAATGCGTGGCTGCTCGCACTGCAGAAAATCATTTTCTTACTTTGTATTTTTGTCTTGTTTTCCAATACAAATGTCTAAACATTCCTAAAGGACCTATTACGCTTATTATGCTGTTTGTGCATGAAAATGTCCCTCCAGCGGGAGTTATTCAGGGTTTCTGAACGCCACTGTAGTTTTCTTCACAATATTCCTCATTTAAATAATTCATACGCAGAATAAAGGGGCGGGGCCTGGTTGAGTTAGTTAGTAGTGTGTTGAAACTGGCGGTTATGGTAAGGGGCGGGACATTTCCCAAACACCAATCACAACACACTGCTCCAGCCGACCAATCAGAGCACACTGTGCTTTTCAGAAGGAGGGGCTTCATAGAGACAGGAACTAAACAGAGCGTTACTGACAGACTGGGAAGAGAGGAGCTGAACAATGGAGAATATGAGGAAAATAATCAACGTTCAATCTAGTAGAGCACAGAAACACAATCAAGACAGATTAATGCAAAAGTGAAAGCTAAAAAGTTATAGAAGTTTGAGTTTACTGCAAAGAAAATGTACCGAACTAAACATTTTTATTTTATACAAAATATATTTTACAAAATAATTTGAAAATCAAAGCCACGTGTCTAGCTAAGTTGTGATCCAAATTTAAAGTTGATATCACAAAAATTGAGCCGCTAAAAGGATTTAAAATACTGTTTCAATGGTAACGCAAAAATTCTGAGTGTTTAATCTTTGATTGATACCTAGTTTATGATGATTACTAAAATATGTGATAGTGAAAAAAGGCAATAAAAAAAAATATGCCACTGACAGTTAATATATAACATGAAAAAATATCTGCCAATCGGATCAGAGAAATAAAATTAATTCAAAAGGAGGAGGTAAGTGTAATGTTTAGTGTAATGCTCATGGATAATGACCATAATGACAATAAACTATAATCTAATCTAATACTACTTCTAACACTCTAAAAAATGCTGGGTTAAAAACAACCCAAGCTGGGTAAAATATGGACAAACCCAGCGGTTGGGTTAAAGGGCACCTATTATGCCCTCTTTCACAAGATGTAATATAAGTCTCTGGTCTGGTCAAGTGTCTGTGAAGTTTCAGCTAAAAATATGGGGGTGAGCAAAAACATGCAGTTTACTATATTACTATATGGCTGGCTTAAAATAAACCCAAAATTGTTTGAAAAAAAATGGCTGGGTGAAAACAACCCAATCCCTGGGTTTGTCCATATTTAACCTAGCATTTTTTAGAGTGAATACTAGTACCAAAGACAATCTGTAGGGATCTTTATACATAATCTAACTCAACAAAATGAGTTAAAACAACATGATTAGTTCTAATACAAGCTCCAATACTAATAGTTTACTATACAATACTAATACTAATACTCCAATACTTTACAAGTCATATCAAGCCAGATGCTTATTGTCATTGTACAAATACAAGATTAGTTAAAACATGATTAGTTCTAATATTAATACTTTACTATACAATACTAATACTAATACTCCACTACTGTACTAGTCAAGTCAAACCAGATGCTTACTGTCATTGTACAAATACCACAAGATTAGTTAAAACAACAAAATCCGCTCTAATACGAGTTCCAATACTAGTTTTTTCAATACTCGCAAAGAAAAAGACAATGTTTTTTGTCTTTGTACATAATTTGATCTTTACTAGTCAAATTAAGCCAGATTCTTACGGTCAAAATACAACAAGATTAGTTCGAATATGAGCTCCAATACTAGATAGTTCTAATAATAGTACCCATAACCTGGGATTTTATTATGATTATTGTTATTGTATTAATACAAGACAAGATACAAGCTCCTTCTAATACTACACTCTAAAAAAATTTGGGTTAAAAACAACTTAAGTTGGGTTGAAAATGGACAAACCCAGTGATTTTGGTTGTTTTAACCCAGCGGTTGGGTTAAATGTTTGCCCATCCTGCTGGGTATTTTTATTTAACTCAACTATTGTTTAAAAATAACTGTATTTCTTGCTTAAAATGAACCCAAAATATATTGGAAATTAACATTTATTAATATGTTTAATAAATGAACATTTATTATTAAGTTTAATGAATAATAATTAAACAATAAACATTTATAAAATTGCTTATTATTAAAATGTTCATCTTTTGATTATTGTTGCCTCTAGTAATTATGTCTGATTTTTTTAATTTCCAACCTATTTTGGTTTCATTTTAAGTCAGCCATATAGTCATTTTTAAACAATAGTTGAGTTAAATAAAACTACTCAGCAGCAAACATTTAATCCAACCACTGGGTTTGTCCATTTTCAACCCAACTTGGGTTGTTTTTAACCCAGCTTTTGTAGTACCAATGGCAAAGACAATCTAAGATTTGTATGATTTTTGCCATTGTACAAAATTATAAAAAGAGTACTTCTAATACTAGTTCTAATATGCACCAAAAAACTCTTTATCTTCAGCAGCTGAAGCATTGAAGCGGGTGTTTGTCAGCGTGTTTCCGGTTCTTATGTTGTTTAGTTGTGTTTTCTGAATTGGGTGTTGTGACCACTTACCAAGTTAAATTACTCAAATAATTGTGTTTCAGTAAAGCTTTAAAATGACAGCGTTTCACAGACGTCCATATGCATGTTTTACACACACACGCGCACACACACACATAGTGAAATCTATTTTCTAAGTTGATCTCTCGAGATGCTGCAAAGCGCAAAGAAGGTGTCATGCCAGATCCCCTACCGAACAATACTTCCATTGTTCACTTCGGTAAAGCAAGCTGTCACTGAGGCACGCTTCCCTCTTGTCTCTCTTTGTCGCCCACCATTCGTTTGTTGGTGAGGCGAAGTGGGCCCAATGTGGCCCCAGTGGGGGGCCAGAAACGTCGCGCGTGGCAGCGCCCTAAATTTAGACATCTCTGGAAAAGTCAGTGATGGGCTTTTTTTGAAGACGCACCGCGGTAACAACCCTCACCGATTCACACGCAATTAACGATGACCACTGACCGGTAACGTCAGCGTTCTAGGACGTTCCTCAGAGCCGCTAAATGAGATTATATTAAGCGCTTATTATAATTCTCCCTCTTTTCTCTGTTCGTTTAACAATAGGCCTGTTTCACACATAGAAGAGAGGGCTGGAAAGTGTTAATGAGCCCGCAGATCTCAGGACGAGATACTCCATGCTAACACACACACACACACACAAATGTTAATCCCTATCATTACGCACAAACCTTTGCGTCTATACCGAGAGACCTCAGAGAGAGTGGCACTGGCCACAAACACACTTAACCCGTATTTTCAGTGTTCAGAAAAACAAGCGGCATGTGTGAAGTAAACAGAGAAGTCACGTTAAAAACAAGTGCATCAGTCGGTGAAGAGTCGCTACACCAGCGCCTGTAATCGTAAAATACTCCATCTCTCGCACTTCAGCCTTTATGCATGAATTTAAGTCATGTAATGAGTGTGTAACCCGACTTCTAATGGATTTCTGTGATGCTAAGATGAATTCTGACACCTCCAGTCGCAAAAATACCTCCCCCATCATAAGACATTACCGTACATCGCATGCAACCCTCCAAAAACAGCTTTAAAGTCTCTGCTGCGGTTGAGTTAATTAAGCTAAGCCGGACCCATGATTCCTGTCAGAAATCACGACTGGCCGAGTCTTAAACCGAACACCATGAGACCCATCAGACTCCATTAGGCTCTGGCACGCTAGCATTTTACCGCTAGCCCCTGGGCCTCCGGGAGGGAGGGGCTTGCGGGGATGATTGACAGCTGACAGTAGGGAAAGTGAGTTGCAGTAAGAGGCTCACGCTTGAGAAGAGGTTAACCGCAGATGGGAGGTGACATGGAGACACACGCGGCAAGATTTGCGTTCCTCTCTTCATTACACACTCCAGTGATACTGTCACTCATGCTAGCAATCACGGGAAGCAAGGACTGCTGGGAAGAGGCCGCGTTCGGTACAGGACGCCGAACCACGTGTGCTCGCCATCAGTGCATCCAAAAGAGGCAAACATACCATATAAGATCCTGAGAAAAACAACTTCTAGGTTTTACAATAATTTATATCACATTGCTTCATGGGTGGTAAACGTGCTTAAAGGGATAGTTCACCCTGAAAATGGAAATTATCCCATGATTTACTCACCCTCAAGCCATCCTAGGTGTATATGACTATCTTCTTTCAGATGAACACAATTGGACATATATTTAAAAATATCCTGGCTCTTCCAAGCTTTATAATGGTAGTGAATGGGGGGCGAGATTTTGAAGTCCAAAAAACTGGATCCATCCATCATAAAAGTAATCCATACAACTTCAGTGGGTAAATAAAGGCCATCTGAAGTGAAGCGATGGGTTTTTGTAAGAAAAATATCAATATTTAAAACTTTATAAACTATAATCACTGGCTTCCGGCAATGGCCGTACGCGAGTCGAGTTCCAGCGGAAGCGTGACCTCTGACCCGACGCATGGTGTATTGACGAACGTGGAAGTGCAGAGGATAGAGCAAAACAAAACACCGGTCACGAATTAGAAGTCTAAAACAAGAATTTTTAAAGATAAATGTCGGAGGATTTCGATATAAGAGAAGAGGAGCTTGAGTATTGAGTATTGAGCTTGACCTTACGATACTTCTACATCCTACGGCATGTGTCAGGTCAAAGGTTACTCTTGTGCCGGAACTCAGCTTGCGTACAGGCCTTTTTTAACCCCCTGGAGCCGTATGGATTACTTTTATGATGGATGGATGCATTTTTTGGGCTTCAAAATCTCACCCCCCATTCACTGCCATTATAAAGCTAGCCCAGATATTATTTAATATAACTCCGATTGTGTTTGTCTTAAAGAAGATAGTCATATACACCTAGGATGGCTTGAGGGTGAGTAAATCATGGGATAATTTTCATTTTTGGGTAAACTATCCCTTTAAGGCTCAGTAACCAGAAGGTTTAATAATTTTACAAAATGATTATTTTAATTACATATATACACTCACCGGCCACTTTATTAGGTACACCTTGCTAGTACATGATTGGACCAACTTTTACCTTGCCTTAATTCTTTGTGGCAGAGATTCAACAAGATGCTGGAAACATTACTCAGAGATTTTAGTCCATATTGTCATGATATCATCACACAGTTGATGCAGATTTGTCGGCTGGACATCCATGATGTGAATATCCCGTTCCTTCACATCCAAAGCTGCTCTATTGGATTGAGATCTGGTGACTGTGGAGGCCGTTTGAGTTTAGTGAACTCATTGTCATGTTTGAGATGATTTGAGCTTTGTGATATTGCGCATTATCCTGCTGGAAGTAGATCAGAAGATGGTACACTGTATTCATAAAGGGATGGATATGGTCAGCAACAATACTCAGGTAGGCTGTGGCGTTTAAACAATACTCAATTAGTACTAAGAGGCCCAAAGTGCGCCAAGAAAATATATAACACACCATTACAGCAGCCGCAGCCTGAACCGCTGATAGACAGGATGGATCCATGCTTTCATGTGGTTTACGCCAAATTCTCAACCTACCATCTGAATGTCGCAGCGGAAATCCAGACTTATCAGAGCAGACAATGTTTTTCCAGTCTTCTATTGTCCAGTTTTGGTGAGTCCGTGTGAATTGTAGCCTGTTTGCTGTTCTCAGCTGACAGTAGTGTCACCGGTGTGTCTTCTGCTGCTGGAGCTCATCTGCTTCAAGGTTGGATGTGTTCAGAGATGCTCTTCTGCAGACCTCGGTTGTAATGAGTGCTTGTTTGAGTTACTGTTGCCCTTCTATCAACTGGAACCATTCTCCTCTGACCTCTGACCTCAACAAGGCATTTTCACTCATAGGATATTTTTCTCTTTTTCGGACCATTCTCTGTAAACCCTAGAGATGGTTGTGCGTGGAAATCCCAGTAGATCAGCAGTTTCTGAAATACTCAGAACAGCCGGTGTGGCACCAACAACCATGACACGTTCAAAGTCACTTGAATCACCTTTCTGATGCTCAGTTTGAACTTCAGTAGATCATCTTCACCATGTCTATATGCCTAAATGCATTGAGTTGCTGCCATGTGATTGGCTGATTAGATATTTGGGCTAATGAGCAGCTGAACAGGTGTACCTAATAAAGTGGCCGGAGAGTGTATATGTATATATAATAAGCCCTGAAATATTCAATGCAATTTAAACATAATATTTTAAAGGGGTGGTTGATTATGATTTGACTTTTTTAACTTTAGTTAGTGTGTAATGTTGCTGTTTGAGCATAAACAACATCTGCGAAGTTACAACGCTCAAAGTTCAATGCAAAGGGAGATATTTTATTTTAAAGAAATCGCTTTTTAAATGGCTGGTAGGGACTACAACGAGCTTCTTCCTGGGTTGGTGACATCACAAACCCCGAAATTTACATAAACCCCGCCCCCGAGAACACACAACAAAAGGGGTGTGGCCATGTTGGGCTGCTTTAGAGAAGAGGAAGAGTTGTTGTAGTAGAGTGTTGTTGACATGCCGTCATTTTACGCCGGACTGCTTCACAAACGAGGGTCAATTCAACAAAAAAAGATTAACATGACGGCACATGCTAGTCGATGAGTTGAATCAACTCCACAGCAACTACATAAATTTATCCACTAACCATTCAGAAACGTCTAAAAGTTGTAACTTCTTCCTGAGTCTCTCCATCAGTGTCGACTCCGGTTTGAACAATGTAAGGCTGAACACCGTTACTGACAATCCTCATTTTGGCTGCGTGAGATTCTCCAGCTTTGTTGTTGTTGAGCGACCGAAGCGCGAGCTGTTAAAGCTCCGCCCTCTTATGGAAATGGGGCGGGAGCAGCAGCTCATTTGCATTTAAAGGGACACACACAAAAACGGCGTGTTTTTGCTCACACCCAAATAGGGGCAAATTTGACAAGCTATAATAAATGATCTGTGGGGTATTTTGAGCTGAAACTTCACAGACACATTCTGGAGACACCAGAGACTTATCTTGTGAAAGGGGCATTATAGGTCCCCTTTAAAAATATAATTATTAAACAGAACATTTAAACATATCTAATCATTGTCATTTTTATGCACATTTAAATCGATTCATTTGAATGAACAATTTGAGCTGGTTCACCGAAATGAATCAAGCTCACCAACTCACTGAACAAAACTAATCAACAAACTGCTCTAATGATATGATCTCTAAAAAGTCCCTTAAAATATTCACAATCTTAATTTTATACCACCAGCAAAAGCATTGTGAAGATATACTGTGAACATTAGTGACTGAGTGATTTTTCTTCCAGTTTAAGTTACAAAGGAACAAGTTTTTTGTAAGTCATTGAAACAAATTCCTTAAATAAATTTACAGGGAACATTTTGGAAAAATCCATCTGGCTGTGTGGTGATGAATATTCTATTCTATTCTATTCTATTCTGAGATCACAGTGGTCATTATGGAGTTTGATGACGTCACACCGGCTGATGTCTCAATGAACCGGTCGATTCAGCGTAGTTCTTTATTTTCAATAAAATAACTCTGCTGCAGGCGCTGCTAAATGAACGTGGAGATGTGTTGTGAGAAAAATAGTCAAGAGGTGACCACAAACCCTCCATCAGACACCAACACCACGACACCTCCACCAGTGAGAGGAATCCCCCAGCATGCACCTCACATATCTCATCACAGCCATCATCCTCCGCCCTCCTCCTCCTCTTCCTCTCCTTGCGCTCGAGCTCTCAGATGAGCTGTCATTAGGATACAAGCCTCATCTAGGTGTTAAACCACAGCGTTCCCCCCTCTCTCTCTCTCTCTCTATGTCAATCATTTTATCTATAAATATGTATCTGAACAGCAGGGTAAAGATCATAATGGACAGGCGTGTTCTACAGAAGCTGAGCGCAGCATTTGTCTGGAAATGACTGGTTAAAAACATCACAGTAACAAGTTAAATATATTAGGAGATTATAGTGTAGTATATTGTAGTTTTTCCATATAAGAATGTGCTTCCATTAACATATGAGAATATGACTGTAGGTAAAATATGGTGCTTATATATATGTGTGTGTGTGTGTGTGTGTATGTCAATGAAATGCCAATTAAATATTTTCAAGTGGTTTCAGCAGTGGACTACTGCAATATTTTATTTACAACTATTATAAAAAAATATTTTCTCATTCTTTTATCATTATTATATATGCATATAATTGGGAGACTACATGGAAAGTATTTTTACTTATTTTAAAAACTGATTGTCAAACTGCAGGAAAACAAACAAACAAAAAACAGAAAAATAAAATAATAAAATAAAATGAATAGAAATAGTCACCAATCACAGAACCTAAACACTTTCACTTATTTATTGCAGTTAGTGCTGTCAAACGATTAATCGCATCCAAAATAAAAGTCTGCGTTTACATAATATATGTGTGCGTACTGTGTATATTTATTATGTATATTTAAAATCACACACATGTATATATTTAAGAAATATTTACATGTATATATATATATAAATGTATAAATATAAATATTTTATATATAAATACAATATATTTTTGTTAAATATGTACATGCATGTGTGTGTACATAATAAATATATACAATACACACACATATATTATGTAAACACAAACTTTTATTTTGGATGCGATTAATCCCGATTAATCATTGAACAGCACTAATTGCTATAGAATTTGCTAATAACACACATTATGCATTAGCATCCAATATTCACTTACTCAGGAATTTCCACGACTCTTCCACAGTCAAAATTCCCTGAATCCTGATATTTCCAGATTTTTCATGGCACTGAAGATACAGCTTCTGCCTGAATACCATAAACGCTAAAAGAAATGCAACCGATGAAATGTGTTTAGTGATATTTTGGGTGCAAATCTGTCCCTAGAAGTGAGCTAAATCTGACAAAACCTTCCTTTGGGGACATTTGGGAAGATCGTCAACTGCAATATCCATTAATAAAGGATATTTAGTGTTTTGAGTGTTTGTAATTACCTTTATTTAAAACAACACAAGTCTATGATATGATAGCTCAGTATGTGCATGAGTCTATATGTGTGTGTGTGTGTGTGTGTGTGTGTGTGTGTGGTGAAACAGCAGACAGATCAGGAGGTGATAATGAGCTCTAGTCATCGAGTGAGTGAGTGCTGTCACTCATTCTGTCCGTCACCAGCTCTGATCAGCCAAATGGGAAAGATCAAGCGCCTGGCGTGAGCAGACGGACACCCAGACCGCGCTGATGTCACATCCTGTGGCCCCCGGCCCTGTCATATGACTCAGTGCCCCCTACTGAGGCCCCGAGAGGTCCCACACCACAGACACACACACTCTGTACTCGCACAAACTCATAGTAGTACAAATGTGCGCAAATACAGTCCGTAATGACACACAGATGCAGAAACACAGAGCAGCTACTTTACCATGGTAAAGATCACTGTTTACACAAGTATGAACTGCACAAACACACATGAAACTCTTATTTAGCAAATTTGATCAATGTAATATAACTAGAATGAAGCTACAGAAGATCATCAGGCCCGAACCAACAAACGTGAGGAAACATTTTGTGAGGAATCGAGCTGTAGGTAAAATCTAGAAAATCCGTCTTTACCTTCTGCATTTATTCCTGTCTTCAGCTCCATATAAATGTCCGTCCGTCCACACTGATTTGAAGACTCGTCTGAAAAACAATGATGCCAACTGCATTTTACACTGTTTGATGCTTCATTGATCAGAAGTACAAATAAACAGTCTAATATAAAGCAACATCAGATAAAGATACAGGTGAAATCTCTGAATATGTTAATTATTAGACGGCTCTCTTGATTCTGATTAGTGAATGGTGTAATTCTGTGGTCAGATATTTGCATATAATGACTCCAAACTCTATAATTGAAACAATAAAATAATATATAAAATAAAGTTAAATAAATACATAAAATTAAAATCAATCAAAAGATAAAACCTAAAAAAAAAAAAAAAACAATCAAAAGATAAAACATAAAAGTAAATAAATAAAATCAAAAAATCAAAAGATACAACATAAAATAATAAATAAAATTAATAATCAATGAAAAATAAAACAAACTAAATAAATATACAAATAAGAATAAAATAAATAAATAAATAAAAATAATAAAAACAATCAAAAGATAAAACAAAAAATAAATATACAAAAATCAATCAAAAGATAAAACAAAATAAATAAATAAAATTTAAAAACAATTAAAGGATAAAATATAAAATAATAAATAAATAAATAAAACAAACTAAATAAATAAACATATATATAAAAATACAAATAAATAAACCAATAAAATTAAAAAAATCAATCAAAAGATAAAAACATAAATAAATAAATAAAAATTAAAAATCAAGCAAAAGATAAACATAAAAATAATAAATAAATAAACAAATAAATATATAAAATAAAAAATCAAATCAAAAGATAAAACAAAAAATAAAACAAAAATAAAAAAATTCATAAAAAATAAAAATATATAAATAAATCAAGCAAAATATAAAATGAAAATAATAAATAAATAATTTTAAAAAATAGTAAAAAGAAACAATTAATTAATGATGTTCTGCATTGCTATAAACACATGCTATTATTGTTTGAACAGTTTTCTTTGTTTCTATTAGATTCAGAGCAAATCTAAAGTCTCTCTCTTTCTACTCATATAATTCATAGTCATTTACACTCAAATCAATATTTCATATCCATTTACTAACATATCCTGTTCCTGTATCCTTAAGATCAAGGGTTCGATTCCCAGGGAAAACACACACACACACACACACACACACACACTGATAAAACGCACCAGCTAAATCCATAAATGTGAATGTAACATAAATGTATTTGGTAAAACCGGTTATTGCAAACCTGAGACTTCACCGAAGCACTTACTCTTTCAGAGTTTTCGTCTGATGCACATGATTCTGTAATAC
>CM077448.1:17074166-17113604 GCA_039654765.1 Mylopharyngodon piceus | reverse complement strand
ATGGGTTTGTGAATGTGTCCTTATTTCACGTCTTTGAGTCTCAGTTCCTCTCCTCATGCTTGTGTCAGTCTTCATCATCTGCAGATGATCTTCATCAGACGTGGGAGAGAGAGACTCATGACACTCATCACCTCACATGCACTTCCTCTCAGTGTGAGCTGACACGTGTCCAAACTGTCCCTGACTTCCTGTTTCACCTCGTTTGTGTGACCAGCGCTCACACTCGTACAGCTTCATCCTCAATGACCGTTTATTGATCATCACTGTCAGAAATATGCAGATATGCAGGTCAAGGCAGTGCTGTATTCACATCCCTCACTGCTGCTTACATTTCTATACGCTTCAGAATCCATTCAAACTGGATGCTTTGTTTTTCTTTATACTCATCAAACTGTTTTAAAGGAATGTTTCGGGTTAAAAACAAGTTCAGCATCATCAATAGTGTCTGTGGGAGTCTCTTAAAACTTGCTGACTAATACCACCGACAGGAACTTTGTTAAAACAGTCAAAAAACCTCATCTGAGGAGGATTTCTTTCAGATTTCTTTGTCTCTTTGAGTGTTTAGCTGTGCCCACATGCTCTTTGTTGGAGTGTGTGTGTGTGTGTGTGTGTGTGTGTGTGAATGGTGTTACCACATCAGAGAAAAGACTTGTCATGTCTCTCAGAAGAGAGGAGGATTCAAAGGCCAAAGATGAACAGGATTTCACACATCCAATGACAGAGGAAGAGAAACATAGACAGCCAATCAGAGAGCAGACAGGAGCTGAGGAGTGTGTGAAGGACAGATTGGATGAGAGAGAGAGAGAGAGAGAGAGAGAGAGAGAGATGGTAAACAGAGAATGAACGATACAGAACGCAGTGATTATTGCTTGTGCTCCGACTAGGATTGTGGAGAAACACATTTCAGAATTTGATACCAAAACCAGTTCATTTACACAATAAAAGTCTGATGCGAACATTCTTTGAACATTCTACTTTATTTATTTTATTTATTTTAATATTAACAAATTAAATTGAAACAATCGAGAATGTTGCTTTCAATAAATTCTCAATTAAGTAAATATTTCTTCAGGTTTTTTCCAAATAATTAAAGTAATTAATTATTAACAACATTATATTATATTATATTATATTATATTAAAATTTGGGGATCTCATAAAGCATGTTAATAATAATAATAATAATAATAATAATAATAATTAGGTCCATGGTACTACCATGTTTTATTATCATTAAAATACCATTAATTTACATTAATTACATTAATCTGGAGCAGAAGTCCAATGGAGGGATAGAGGGATGAGGTGGAGGAGTGAGGGATGAAGGGAAGGTGGAGTGTCACTGGCGTCAGCTGGACTCTCGGCTGAATGTTAATGAGATGATGAGACTCACAGCTATTGATCAGCTCTGATGCTTCACTGAACTCTTCCAGCACTCTGGATCCGTCCGCTCACCGTGTGCTGCGGGTCGGCACTTTTCAACACGCGCTCGTGTGTGTGAGAGAGAGAGAGAGAAAGTGATGTTAATGAGTGAAGAATGAACGGCGCTCCTGAAGAGTGTGAGTATGATTTATGTGTCGGCATCAGTGTGTGTGTGTGTGTGTGTGTGTGCAGGATCGAGTGTGTTTTAACTAAATGGCTCGATAGTATTGACTCAGGCCATGAGTAGATGTTGATTGTGTCTGGAGAGGTTGCACTTGACAGGACTGTGTGTGTGTGTGTGTGTGTGTGTGTGTGTGTGTGAGGTCATGAAGCATCACATTTAATTATTTGCAGGCCGCTGTGGGCTTGTGTTCTGTCTGAAATGCAGGAAAGGATTTAGGGGTTACTGGAGCGCTATTTCTGATTTATGTTCAGTCAGTGATAAATGCAAATTCTGATAAACCGCATGAAGTCTAATCATTACAGTTTAACAGAAGGATTTGTGGATATTTTCCCTGTTTTGTCCATCGGTTTGTCTGTCATCTAACATTTAAAGGTTTCAAGTCAACATGAACTCAAAATTCACTATTTACTTTCTAAATAACTGTAATTCATCTACAATTCAATTATTTTTTGTTCATTTTTTTTTGTTCGTTCTTTTCTTTCTCGTCTTCTGAAACTACTTTTTTATGTCACTTCATGTATTATTTTATTATTTATTTATTTATTTTATTAATTAATTTATTAATTTATTTTTTCATTAATTTTATTTTATTACTTTTTGCATTAATTTGAAAATAAAATAAAATAAAAATATTAAAAATATAAAAATAAAGTAAAAATAAAATATTTTTTTATTTATTTCTTAAAAATTTAATTTAATTTTAATATTTTTTCTTTTTATTTATTAATTTAATTTTAATGTTTTTATTTTATTAATTTTTATTAAATTTGTGCATTCATTTGAAATAAAATTAAAATAAAAATATTTTAAAAATTATTTAAATTTTTAATTTTAATATTATTATTATTATTTTTTTTTTTTAGCAAACTCCATTTTAGTTGGGCACTGTATGTAATGCCAACTTTTTATGATATAATTAATTTTGGACAAAATCAAGTCTGGTCCTTTTTTTCTCATTTAAGAATCCTGTGTTCAGAGCTCTTCACACTGTAACTATATCTATAAAGTTTTATTAATCGTTCTGTCCACACCACAGCTATAACAATAACGACAGAGGAAAGATTCGTCTGAATCACTTTCAGAACATTTCCAGCTGATGATCGATTTAAAAGCATTGACAGCCAATCAGAAATCCACTTTAAAGAGCTCGAGCATTTAAAGTTGCAGACGACAAAACTATAGCTATCGTTGTTGCTGTGAACAGGCCTTTGTCTGGACTGGAATGTCACGGTTTGTAAGGAAAATGGGTTGTGAATGATGTTTCATGTTTTACTTAAAAGAGAAGACAGGAAGCAGCGTTTTAGTCGTGATAAAAGCCCACATGATCGTCTGAGATCTGCAGTGTGTTTCAGTGTGAAGACAAAGCTTTCAGTTAAATGAATCAGATGAGAAGAGTTCGTCTCTCTTCATCTGTCACTGAAGAACTGTGTGAGTGGAAGCTTCATTTGAGGACAAAGTGGCGAAATGCTGAAGACAAGAGGGCAATTCAGAGTGTGTGTGTGTGTGTGTGTGTGTGTGTGTGTGTGTGTGTCAGAGAGCAGCTGATCTGATGCAGTGTGACGTTCCAGCAAGTGCAGCTCATGAGAGTCCATATGCTTTCACACACCCATTGTGTGTTTTCATGTTAAATAGTTTATGTGAATGCAAATGTGTGTTTACATCACTTCCGTCCAGTCCATCCATAAGGCTGAAATCTGAGATCATGTTATGCCCTTGATGATGTTTTTGGGCTCTACTAGAACAGGTTTTCCTGCTTGAATGTTGATTATTTTCCTCATATTCTCCATTGTTCAGCTCCTCTCTTCCCAGTCTGTCAGTGACGCTCTGTTTAGTTCCTGTCTCTATGAAGCCCCTCCTTCTGAAAAGCACAATGTGCTCTGATTGGTCGGCTGGAGCAGTGTGTTGTGATTGGTCGAACGCTTCGAGTGTGTTTGGGAGAGAGTCATTTATAGCTGGACTCTGAGGGTAAAATGAAAAGCTGTGAGTGTGTATGAAGGTGAAGGACTGTGGGTAATTACAGAGATGGCACAAATGAGTTAAAGAAGAAAAGAGAAGAACAGATGACAGGGAGAAAGACTGGAGAAAACATAATTAGACATGTAAGCATGTGACTGTGTGTGTGTGTGTGTGTGTGTGTGTGTGATCTGTAGTAGTTTAATTAAAGGTGCTGTTTTAACTCACAGATGTATAATTAGGAAAATCTGAAGACTGCAGCAGCTGCTGAGATCTGACTGTAGAGTGGAGACTCTCACGCCAACGTCTGACACACACACACACACACACACACACACAAACACAAACACACACACAAACACACTCACATGCACAAACACACACACTCTTGCACAGACTCACACACACACACACACACACACAGACACACACAAACACACTCACACGCACACGCACACAAACACACTCACATGCACAAACACACACACTCTTGCACAGACTCACACACACGCACTCACAAACACACACATCCACACAAACTCACACACACGCACTCAAACACATGCACTCGCACACACATACGCACACACACGCACACACACGCACGCACACACAAACTTGCGTGCACACACACACGCATGCACACACACACACATGCACATACGCAGATTATGCATGCACACACGCGCACATGCACACGCACGCACACACAAACACATACGCACACACAAGCACACACATGTATGTACATGTATGTAGGGGTGTGTGTAGATTTAGTGTGTGTGTATGTAGGGTGTGTGTCGGGACGACAGCCAGCCGTTTGTGGCTTGGCACCCCAGTCTTTGTTCTGGTTGGCATCGTGCCACCGATGCCCATCTGGTACAGGCGGTGTGATTCCTCCCCCGTGGACACTCACTAGTGTTCATCATCTCCAGAGCTGCAGCTTTAAACATTCACACTTTCGCCTGAGAGACTGCTGATCACGGACAACGACGTACAGTTAGCACACACACACACACACACACAACCATATATGAAACATGGGCTGATGGAGCCGTTTGTCTGCTGGCACATGCTTCTGTGTGTGTGTGTGTGTGTGTGTCTTGGGTCAAACAGAAGTGGATCTGTGCCACAGGGTCACCTTCAACCTCTGCTGCCCATCTAGTCCTCTCTCTTTCACACAAACGCTCACCGAGGGGGAAAAAAACATCTCAACAGGTTAATTTCTTCACAGAGCTACAAAACTGTGACAGTAACCACAGTAGACTGTCATACATAAATTACACACATTATCTCTGCTCCAGAACACAGTGAGCTTCCTCGCTGCCTACTGTCTACACAGGCAGGTGTCTTCTTAGGCAGCGTCCCAACTGTCATGACACTTCACAAGTCACTGATTTGGAGCGCTCTACATAGACGGCACACAAATAGCGCTCCTTGATTTCAGTAGTTTGATTTTTAGCATGCTGTTACTCAAAAATTAAAATTGTCATCAGTTACACTCACTCATCTCATTGCAAACGCATTTCATTAATATTCAAAACACAAATGAAGATATTGTTAATGATTTCTGTCCCTCCATTGAAAGTTCATTCAACCCAAACACTGATGCTCATAAAGACATTATAAACGTGATCCATATGAACTGAGTGATTTAATCCAAGGTTAATCATTCACTGAACAGATTCACTTTATGATGTTATTGATGTATAAACATTCATAAACACACATGCATCAGATATGGTAAACAGAACTGTAATTGCTTGACGTGCAAGAATAAACATTAATCTTATTCACATCTTTTACTAAATAAGACAAATTCCTCATACTTGGCAATAAATCTCACTCTGATTCTGAATGAAATAGTTCTCTCGTTTCATCTGCCATCTGGATTTGTTTTCATGTTCGCTGCAATGCATTCTGGGATTGCACTGCGAAGTTGCCTGCATTAACATACGATGCCCTCAGATGCTCCCTCTGTAGGCAGCTCGCTAGCTTTGGAACGCTGCACCGAACACCATCAGGATTAGCATTAGTAGCATCTGCCCACCTATTTTATAAGCGTTCTGGTCAAGGTGAATGAGTTTGAGTGTGTGTGAGGTGACAGTGTGTGCTCAGATTCCCTCAGTTAATGAAGATCTTCATGCTCCTCCTGAAACTCCTCGTCAGCTGTTTTTGAGTGTTCCAAGACATCTTTTCCCACGGGAGCCGCACAGGTTCTTTCATGCGCACATCTTCCCTTAGTTAAGTTCGGTTAAGGTTTCCAGAAGTGCCAGCAGGAGTCTGAAACGATCCCGTGTTTATCTGACGAGATGTGAAGGTGACTCGCCGCACTCCTGGTCTGATCCCAGAACATTTCCGTGCGGCTCTTTGACCCGCGTGCTGCAGTCAGTCTGTCCTGAGGAACGGGTGAAGAGCTGTTTGCAGGATCAGACCTGATAATCTCTTATTTACTGTATTTATCAAAGCTGCTGTGACTTTTAACCTGTGAACCTGGTGTGTGAGACTGTGAATCTGTGTTTCAGCCGGTGGGAGTGTTTTTTGCATAATCCAAGTGCTTAAATCTAATCTGCACCATCTCAGTTTCCTGATGTTAACTCGTGTTAGTCTTGAGTGTTGATCTTGTGTATAACGTGGTCTTGGTCTCATCTTATGATCTTGTTTTTAGGGAGATTAATGTTTGAATTTCTGCTTTTGGAAAAACTTTTTTATTTTTATTTTAAAAATTAGCAACATTTTTTTTGTCACAAAAATGCACAGATATTTTCTTTTTAAAATAAATGACGGCAAATAATTTATTGTTTTTAATTTGCATTAATAACTGGAATGGTTACAGCTTTAAACATTTTTGCTGGATGTAGATGGCATTCGATATACAACATTACTGATTCGTTTATCATTTTCAGTCCATTTGTTACTGACGTTTCCAAGACTGTCACATCTTCAGCAGATCCCTGTTTATGTTAGCCAGCTAGATAATGTTATTTTGGAGACATTCATTATTTATATAAGCAGAATTTGCAAAGCAACATTCAAAAATACCACAGAAAGCCAAATGTTTAAGTTTGCACGGCATAAAAATGTGGCTCCACCCACACGCTCTTCTGATTGGCTGTGATTTTGGATTGATTTTGTCACGTCTTGTAGTCATGGACAGACAAACCACTTATCACCGGAATCTGATGGCGTCGCGTCTGGTTAGGACAGTGTCAGGCTGTAATGGTGTGATTCAGCAGGTCTGGTTCTTCACTCCTGTCTCAGGTATCACACTATAGTGTCGAGTGTGTTTACGGATCTGCCACCTGTGCCGGCGAGACTCTCCACTGTAGTCTTATCATCCTGGAGTGTCAGGATAGGTTTGTCTTGTTCTCAGTGCTGAGGGACTGCAGTCTGGCAGTTTTCCTGGCACTCGCCTGCCTTTGTATTTTGTAGTCGTTTGCTGCGTGTCAAACCCTCCCCCTCCAAACGGAGCGGATGACATTTCCAACACCACCTGCGTCCCTCAAAAGTATTTTTGGTGCTCTCTCTCTCTCTCTCTCTCTCTCTCTCTCTCTCTCTCTCTCTCTCTCTCTCTCTCTCTCTCTCTCTCACACTCACACACACACACACACACACACACACACACACACACACACACACACACACACACACACGCTCTCATGTGAGCCCATATGTGCTCACACTTGCGTCTGCCCACTCACACATAATACCCAGAAGTAATGGCAGAAAAAGCGTGTAACAGTTGCTCTGTCTCTCTCTCTGTTTTCACTTGCTCTATCTTTTCATCGTAATTTGTCACTTTCTGTCTTCATTTCACACTTTGATGAGTATCTATCCATAAAGCTAGCTTCATATTTTGAATAAATTTTTTTCATGTTTGTTCGATCATATTTGAGTTTAAACCGTGAAGTAATGATTGTTTTAAGGTAATAGACCGCCAAAGAAATAAATTCTGTCATGATTTGCTCAAACTCACCAGCTGTGTGAAGATGCTTCAAAACTCTCCTTGTGTTTTCCATTGAAAAATAACAGTATGAAGGTTTGAAACGATACAAGGGTGTTTATTGTGTTTATTTATTTGGCCAAACTTAATATTAGGTGTCTTTAACAGCTGTAATTACATGGTAAAATCATGTGTGTAGTTAAAGACACTTAATATTAAGTGGGACCATTTATTTTTATATATAAATAGTCTCCATATAAAGGGACAATATATTAATATTAAATATATTTATAATAATAATAATAAAATAATAATATGATACACTTGATACACTTGTCTGCTGCCAATAATTCATTTTGCACATTTATATTTTTCTTTATTTATAGTCATTTTTATTTATTTTTTCTCTTTGGTTTTTGAGGATTAGCATGTCATTCAACCTGCCTGTGCTGTTAATTTTATTGTACTGATTATTTTGTGTCAAAGTAGCATTAGTAAAAAAAGTTTTATTATCATTTAATTTTTTCCCCCCTAATATTAGTTATCAAGGATGAAAGCAAATATTCAGCTGCTCGATGTTTTTGGTGGTTATGACTGTTAAATCGTGATCTTTTATATGTTCCTTTCACTAAAACCTATACTAAATTAGTTTGACGTGACATTTGATATGCTCTAGTTTATGTAAATGAGCTCTGTGTGATTGGCTGCCGTCACAGTTGTTGCTCATCAGGGAGAGTCGAGCTGCTGAACGTTTTCAATGTCAAATATAAATAGAATAAAATCAAAGTCATAACACTGAATGGACATAAACCATTTTGAGGTGTGAAGATTGGGTTATTAAGTATAATTGTTGTAAAATTTTGCATGTAAACACTTAATTTAATGTTCTGGATGGACTCATGATCAAGCTGTGAATGTTAGTGGATATATCTATATAATTAATCAAACTCTTTTATTCAAACGGAGCAAGAAAAAATTGTGTTTTTATGATATAACGCCTTTAATAGTGAAACAGATGGTGTGTTTTATAGTTTTGCCACAGACACACAAACGTGATTTTGATGTTGTGTGTTCAAACGCACACACTGACACCTTCATTCATCCTCATGAAGCGTTATAGGACGGTAAAGATAATATCTTCATAGACACGTGTGTTGATGTCCAGCGTGAGCTGATTCAGATGGATGACTGCTTTCTCGGGGGACTAATGATCTTCATGGCTCCTGCGGTGAGGGTAAATCTCTCCGGCTTTATGAGGGACGCAATCAGCCCTCGGCCGGCTGTTAAAGTAACCAGCCTGAACACCTCTGTTCCGCTCTCGGCTCTTAAAGTTTAATTACACACAACTGATGGCTGACTGGAGATCTGTGCTGTCCCCAGACCATACATGATCTCTCTTCAATTTTACACTTGACCTTAGATTTGGAATTCCTTTTGCTTTGACCGTGTCTTCTGTATTGCATTCATAGCCGAGAGCTGATCTCATATCAGCGTCTGACTGGATCACTCGTGCTCCGACTGCAAAACCAGAGAGGTTAAAGCTGAGGGGAGCGTCTCATGAATGACTGATGCTCAACATTGTGAAGAGGCTTTCTGAAGATCTTGAAAGAGTCATATTTCATGTTTTATGATTTCTTTTTGTTCTCATGAGACCCAGCACTTAGTGTATGTGTGTTGTGTATATATACCTGTGCTAGCTGTATTAGGGATGCACCGGTACCAGTATCTGTATCGGCCTGATACTGCACTCATACTCATTAAAATGCTCTGATACCAGAAAGCTGTCTCTCAGACAGTGCGTGAACAGCCTATTAAATCGAGTTCTCTTTTGTGTCTTCTTGCACTTGAACGAACAAATTCACACAAAATTATATGCCCGTATAGGCAAGTATGCTTGTGAAACATAGTCAGTTATGTCTTAAGTGAACAGTTGAGAAAGAAAACGCGTGTAACGGTATATTGGATCAGTGCAGCTCTTAAAGTGACAGCAGCCTAATAAACCTGCTGCTGTCTGTGTCCTCAATGTTACTCTAACAACAAAAGACAAAGAGAAAATCCCTCACTGCTCTTGACTGGTTGAGTCCTGCTGGAGCAGCTCTAAATATTCACTGGATTCACTGAATCCTGGATCAGTAAAAATACCACAGACACAGAGTACCAGTGGGAATGAATCCGCGGGGAATCAGACCGCATTGCTTCGCCCTGGGAAAAGAGACCGGAGCGCTGCTGGGAACACACTGGTGTCGAGCAGCTGTCTGCAGCAGTGTACAGTATGAGAAAGTGTACATGTGTTTTATAACAGTGAAGGACTGTGAGATGTCAGACCGCCTGTTTTATTTGTTGCCTTCAGTTTGATGTAAACTCTTATTTGGATTTAAAAACCCACACCATATTCAAATGCTTCTCATTGTGTAATGTGTTGTGTCAGTGTGAAGGATTGCGCGGGTCGTGATGTGCCGGTGTTTGTTGTGTGCGGTGTGTGATAGGGCCCTCGAGGGCTCTGCGGATGCTCTGATAGGTCATCGGAGGCTTCCCTCCATAAACACCAGCATTAATAACAATCAAAACCGCGGCAGGACCGAGCGTGTCGTTTATACGAGTGCAGAATTCAATTACGCTGCAGGGAGTGGCGAGAGCCGGAGTGACATCTCATTTGCAGTGAATCATGGGACTGAAGGGACCGGAGCTGTTCAGCCCTCGTCCTCTGTAACTTTCTGTTGGTTTGTGTTCACGTTGTTTTCCTGCTTCTCTCCATTATTCGTGTCCTCTCAGTCTGTTTGTTTAGTGGAAAATCTGTTCTCACTGGTGTGTTTTTTCCAAAGTCTATTGCCGGATTAAAGTCGAGTCTCCCTTGGGCTTTATGGCATTCGCTCCTGTTTGGCACACATTCTAACCAGATTTCCATTTGATGTTCCTAATATAGCAACAACCCGGCGCATTTTCTTTGTTCATTTTGCATGAATAACTGTGCGCTGATATTAAAACTATGGCTGATAAGCAAATAATTGGTTAATGTTATGGCAGATTTTAAAATTCTATTCTATTTATATATAAATGAATTTAAAATACAAAATTTAAATAGCTTTTTCATTTAATTTTTCATTTAATAAAATGAATTTGACATAATATTGTAATGTACCATATGAAAAATAGATACAGAATTTGAGATTAGTTATAGATTACATTTAACATTATTTTTTTTTAGTGTTTCTTTACTTTAGATATAATGTCTAACTTCAAGTGAGAGTTAAGCAAAGGTAATGTAAATGTAAAACCTTTTATATGTTTAATTTATTTATATATAGTTTATACATACAATTATTAATATTCAGTATTAATATTTATTATATTTATGTATTATAAATTGTATAAACTATTTATATAGATAAATAAAATATATAAAGCATTTACATTTACATTCTCTCTCTCTCTCTCTCTCTCTCTCTCTCTCTCTCTCTCTCTCTCTCTCTCACACACACACACACACACACACACACACACACACGCACACTGTATGTACAGTATAAATATGTATATGTATGTATACTGCATATATATATATATATGTGTGTGTGTGTGTACACTATATATAGTACTATATATAAAGTACTATATATATGTGTGTGTGTGTACACTATATATAGTACTATATATAAAGTACTATATATATGTGTGTGTGTACACTATATATAGTACTATATATAAAGTACTATATATATGTGTGTGTGTACACTATATATAGTACTATATATAAAGTACTATATATATATGTGTGTGTGTGTACACTATATATAGTACTATATATAAAGTACTATATATATATATATATATATATATACTGTACACATACATATACTATATACTGTACTATATATAAATACTACTATATTTTATATATATATATAGTACTACATGTAATATATAAAGTACTAAATGTGTGTGTGTGTGTGTATGTGGGTGTGTATATATATATATATATATATATATATATATATATTACTATATATATATATATATATATACACATATATATATTACTATATATATATATATATATATATATATTACTATATATATATATATATATATATATATTACTATATATATATATATATATATATATATATTACTATATATAAATACTACCATATATATATATATATATATGTATAGTACTATATATAGTGTACTACATCTTGTATGTGTATAATGGGAATCAATTACACTTTCCTCTCTTTTTTCCTGCCTTTCTGCCCTTCCGATCTCCTCTCTCGTTTCCTCCGTATCATCCGTGTGTTTCCCTCTGACAGACTCTGAAGGTTTTTCATGGCTGTTTAAAAATGCAGCGAGTTCGTCCGGGCCGCCAGAGAGGATGCAGATGAGGCAGCAATTAAAGTTTTAACGAGGGCTGTGTCTGTTCCTCTGATTAGCATGTCCCACCCCACCCACCGTAGCCTAGCACTGCCCATGCAATATTCATACTGCTATTACAGCCCAAACTCATTTTCATAAGCAGTTCCTCGGGCTGACGGTTGTGCACATATGCAGAGCATGTTGGAGCGTCGCAGCTTTGGAAGATAAATACAGTATGTTGGGGTTTATTTTGTAGAGCACAGGTTTCTATGCAGTTTGGCATTTAAGAGATGAACCAGGAGAAATTTTCGCCAAAGGCAAAGTAGACTTCCCATCATCCTTTGCTGCTGCTGAAACGCAGTGGTAAGATTCTGTGAACTTCAGCCGGTAATGATCATTTCGCACTGATCTGGTTCCACTCTGGCCCACCCAGCAATAATCCCATTTGTATCGTACCACACTCGGATAAATGGCACTCTAAGAACCTCCATCCCATCGGCCAGTTTATGTTCCCATAAACCCTCTCGTTCGGTGAGAGAGACGGACTTCAGAGGCAGGGGAATGAATTTAACGTGACACCTAGGAGGCGAGGAATAAATTCAGTGTGACACCACCGATAAGGGTCAGAAAGGGAACACGTTTAATCGCGCCCACACTGGAATGCATTACTGCGGAAGCGACCGCCACGCTGGCTCCGTGACCTTCAGGTGGATCATTTGCATGTTATCAGGAGGAAAAGGTGTGCGTGTGTTTGTCTGGAGTTGAGATGTCTCTGAACCTCCCAAACATCACCATCTCATTTCCCATTCCTGGATAGATGCTGTATGCAGATTAGCCCAGTAATGCGGTTATCTCACACACACACGTGCTCAAAGACACACAGACTCGCACGCGCTCCGTCTTTGTTGTCTCTTTGAATACCAGAGTCTGGTTTTGGAATGAGTTTTGGAATGAGCCGATCCCTATTGAGAAGGTGGTTTTTATGTGATTTCGCCCTTTTCTCTGTTCCTCACAAACACACTTTAAACACCCGCTGGAAATGTGATGCTCCTCCATCCAGTCTTCCTCTAATAGGATTGATGTAAAACTAAAGAAGGCGCTGGCTTATAACCGCTGGAGTAATGTGATTGGAACAATGTAAATGAATACTAATGTATGATGTCTGAATTTCTGCTGCATACAAATTTGGAGAAAAATCCTACAATTGAAAATATGTCTTTTAAATTATAAGACAACCACAAAATATCAGGGAATTTTATAAAATGTGATTTTAAAGGCCTAGAAAAAATCTGGAATTTAATTTAAAATATTAAGTATTTAAATTTCTGTAGTGAACAGGGCTAGGTGATATTATCACGAAATGTGTTTTTCCATATCATTCGATTTCAATATTTATCACAATATTCATGTCATATCATTATTGCATGTTTGTTAGAACTCAAGATTGAATTTAAACATAACTTTATGTACAAATTAACTCCACAGGGTAAGATACCTTTTAATTTATTTTTATAAATATATTATTATATTTTGTTTATTTTTTCCCAAATTTTGTTTAATTTTTTTTCTTTTCTGGATTTAATACGTCATTAAAATGGTGTCTGAAATTAATTTATAAAAGCTTAACAATTTACTTTTAAAATATCATCAAATGAAAATGAATTTACAACAAAATATTGTTGTTGTTTTTTTTTTGTCAAATAAGGTGCTGCACAACAAAACTTGTATACTGTATAGATTAAAAAAAAATACATTTATATTTAAATAGTTTTAATTATTATTTTGAGAAGTACATTTCACTATACAATAGTAAGACGAGGCGAGATTTTTACACAGTATTTTTAAGAAATTCTCAGAGATGAAATACATGACTAGGAAAATAGTCTGCAGGTGCATTTGAAATGTTTTAATTAATCATCTTGTAATGAATGTCATTTTCAGTTCTACTTTTAGAGTATGAATTATCATATGCAGTAAAAGACAACAATACTCGAGCACTGTAAAAGGTTTTGCCACAAACTCAACTGCTTCTCTCCTGTATGATTTCATGAGTCTCTTCAGACCTTAGAACTGTACATGATTTATGAGCTTCTACAACTTCCTAACTGAACTCCTTTCCACAAATTGATCATATAAATAAAAACAGTACAAATAAAAATGAATAACAGTTTTAAGTGCAAACAATAAGTGCAACCATAATCAAAGTGATTAGCCTAAGATAGCTTTCATATTGGGAGATATTTGCATGCATCCGGGAGCTGCTTTCAAAATGCGGGGTATTGAAATTGCACTCGCGGTTTACTTTTGCTTTCAATTTCGCGATCGCGTGTACTCTGTGAATAGGGAGCGGCGGTGCTGAGCAAGCATTCTACAAGTAAAAGACGCTTTTAGGCTCTGTTGTGCAACAAATTGTCTGCCATGGTCTCGTCAGTCATCTCGTCACATGATCAGTGAACTCCTGATTCCTGCTGCACTACATACGACTCTGCAGCTCGTGTTTGAAGTGACCGTTATCCAACTGAATTAAATGGTTTTTATTTCTATAAAAAGCAAAACAACAGTGGAGGTGTAATGCAAACTTAGTGGTGGCATATTCTATCCTAATTTCGCCCTCACACTCCGTCATGGCAGTATCGCGAGACAGCTTTTCACCTCGATGAGAAATCTCAAAATCTCGTCACACCACTAGTTTACATTCATCCAAGGTCAAAAAACACTTTAATGTTGTCATAATATCCACTGCAGCGTCAGCTCTTTTCTCTCAGTGTCTGAAACGCTTCGATCAAGGATTCGGTCTCTCTAAACCCCGCCTTTCTGAGAGCTGCTCTGCTCTGATTGGTCAGAAACCAAACGCTCATTATCATATCTGAATCTCAGCTCTTGATTCACAGTGATACGAACAGTAACGATGGCGTCGGTTTTACCGTATCAATCTCATCAAAGTGGATTTGCTTTGGCAGCAGAAAACTGCGTCTTCTCGACATGAACAACACGAACCAAACTCTTCCAGTCTCAGATACAACTACAGTGATTGAGGGCGGGGCAAAGAGACGCTGTTCAGCCAATGGGCTGGCATTATGCAGATTAGTTACAAACCTACACAGGTTCAGCAGGAAGATTCAGACTGGAATTACTGACGACTCGTTTCAGGCAGTTCAGAATCAATTCTTTCTTTTGGGAGACAATAACTCCATTTATCTGCACTTTGATCTTTGAAACTTTGCAGACCTTTTACATTCACAATCAGCTTTATTACACACTATATGAAAGGTCATATCCCAAAAAGCAGTCATGGGGACAAAACTGGGTCCTGATGCAGTAACTGAGCAGTTAAACTTTTAAAAGCATGTCTTGTTTCCAGTGATGCGAAGCAGATGGACTCTCTTTGTTTCAGGACATTTGTGTTTCCTGTCCTGGTGTGATGGGACGACTCCCTGCTTGAGCTGTGCGTGTGTGTGTGTGTGTGTGTGTGTGGTACATCCATTATCCAGGGTACGTGTGTGTATGTCGGGTCGATAGGGAAAGCAGCGGGATATGCACCGCTCTGGAGATGGATTGATCTTTTGTGTGTGTGTGTGTTTGTGCGAATGCTCTCATTGCAATCTCAAATGCCAATTATACTGACGCCTCTGTCTGGTGTGACCTCACCCATGTTGGCACCATATGTATTCCCAGAGTGGACACTCCACAGGTGGATGTTCCCAGAGGATTTGCCCAGGATTCAGCTCTCATCCCCCCTCTCGCTCTCTCTCTGTGAGTTTAACTTTTGTTGTTCCTGAGTGGGAAAAAGTTCAGCTAATGGCGCCGTTTAGAGAGTCCAGACAGACAGGAGGGAAGATCAATAGAGAGAGAGAAAGAGGAGGCTCTTGCAGTTTTCCTCCAGAGTCATGATGGCGGGAGGGATGCTGTTTACTTCTGCCATTCCCGTCTTGTTCTTTCTCCGTATCAAAGTTTGATTTTCACTCTTTCTCCTTTCTCAAACCCTCTGTCTCTCTTACTGCAGGTCTGATCATTGTGTGTTCAACGTTTGTTCTGTTTCAAAACCGTCTACATAGTCAGCATCTGATTCTAAATGATCCTCATAAGTCAGATTTACAGCCTGTTCATACTGGAAGCAGAAATGCTGTGATGTGACGCTATAAGAACATGATTGATATTTAGGTTAAACTTGGATAGAATTGGTTAGTTGTTGTTAACAGACCAGAGAAGAGTAGTACGGGAGCTGCATG
Organism: Mylopharyngodon piceus; assembly: GCA_039654765.1. NCBI lineage: Eukaryota > Metazoa > Chordata > Actinopteri > Cypriniformes > Xenocyprididae > Mylopharyngodon > Mylopharyngodon piceus. Next base: position 17,097,521 of record CM077448.1, on the reverse strand, counting down.
GATTTCAGTTTTAGGTGTGTTGAAATATTTTGCTGACAACTTTTGCAACCACCATCCCAGATGTGATGTATTGTACGCAGAACCGTGAGCACAAGCTGAGAATCACCAATATTTTTGTGCCAAAAGTTATTCATTAAACAAACACTAAATTGGTGGTTATGAATAATTATCATTATTTTAATAATTAAAATGTTTGTTTATATATATAAACATAATATTTTAAATAATTATGTCTATTAAAATTATACTTATTATTAAAATAAAAATAATAAAAATAATTACAATTATTTTTAGTATTTAATGAATATATATGGTCAGCACATAATAATTCAGTTCTAGAGTACACACAAGTATTGTATTAAATTCACCCATTTTAATTAGAACTGTTTTTATTTTCTTCTCAGTATTGTATGAATTTATAATTACACATTAATTTTTTTTAATTTTATTTAATTTTATTTTATTTTATTTTTACCTGCAGCCTTTATGTCGTCTAGATAGTCAGCTCGGTGTGTTTTGCAACGGAGCCTGTTCACATGATCACATACATGTTCTGGTCCATTTCTCACACTGTTTCTTTCCTTTAGCTTGATTATTTATTTGTTTTCCCATGATTACCGTCTCCCTCTCGGAGCGTTGAGCCATGGAGATGTGGACATATGGGAACAGCGAATCTTACTGTAAACCATCATTAATTCATGACTTGCCCTTTTCTTGTGTGTGTGTGTGTGTGTGTAATGTTTAATGCATGCTGTATTGTTGTATGAGCCTGTGAAAGCCACATTAGGTCTGGACGGAGGGTTTTCTAAAGGAAGTCTTAAAAGCTGAAATCATATTCCCTCAGAAAAAGGGAAATGTGTCTTTTCTCTGACGAGACACTGTCGCCTCAAGCTCTGTTAGGACACACACTTACAGTACACACTGATTCTGGATGACTCTTTTCATTTATGAAGTGTTCAAGCATGAAAAGCACTATGTGACTTTCTTGTCGGTCCATGTTTAGCATGAAAAGGACACATGTGGACTGAGACCCGGCGTTTAACATCCTTCCAAAGGGCTCAGTGACTGAAACAGCTGATGGCTGACGGCTACTGTACGAATATCTAATGTAGTGTAGATGAGACAGCTTTCATTATTGCTTATCTTCCTCTAGTAGGTCTTTTAAGTTTACACAGCAAACAAAAACACTTAACATGATGATTCGCCTCAAACCACCCCTGATGTAGAACGAGTTTTCGGGCGACGGCACAAAGGCTTCGGTAAAAGGAAGTCAAGTGCTAGTTCATGTTGCACACTCTTGCTTCAGTATGGAATTCATGCACAGTATGTAAATAATGTCCCAGTAGTTGGTCAGGGTCAGTAGTGTTGCAACGATAAACACACACTGTACTGAATACCTTTCCAAGACGTGGTTTCATCTGAACCTGTTGCGTCTCTCTGCTGTACTCGAGAGGGCTGGTTCTGGATCAGTGCACAGACACATAATGACACCAGGCAGAAATGACACTGGAAAAGCTGATCCGGGATCAGAAGCAGCATATATATTTCTCTCAGCAGGTTTTATGTGGTTGATAATGTGTATTGATTTTCAGATGGACAGTAAAGCTCCCCGGTGGAGCACGGCAGATACATAATGACCTGTTGTTAAAGGTAAATGTCATGTCTTGAAAAGGGATTGAGGTAAAACGAGGGGAAAATGATGGCAATACAGAGCTCTATTCGTCTGTTTCTCTTGTGTTCGTGCGTCTCTCGGGCATAAAAGATATGAATACATTGTTTTTCTTTGAAATCAAGTTACAGTATAATGGTGTGTGAGGTTTTTAGCTCTTGAACAGTCATAATTTAGTTTTTCATGACCATTTTTAATATTTTCTTTGGCTTTATGCTTAACCGTCTTCGGTATGCAAATAGCTTTGTTCAGCGGTGTAGGAATGATCCGGAAAAATGGGTGGGGCACAATATAGAACGTATATGCTTTCCTCATGAATATTAATTACATGACATTTGCCCAGTAGTCCTGACTGATTTGCTGAAAGGTAGTCACTGGTAATTGAGTACTAGCCTTAGTAATATTACCAATTTATCATTTGTGTGTTCATTCAGTCCGCTACTGTTAAGTCGCTGTCTTATGCTGTCAGCTGCATTATTAATTGAATGCAATATTTTACACTTAATTTAATGCCCTTTTTTAAAGTAAATTGGTAAATTTGATTTAATGCAATTTTTAAGTTTAATTTAATGCAATTTTATTTAGTTTAATGCAATTTTTATTTAATTTAATACAATTTTTATTTAATGCATTTTTTTATTTGATGTAATAATAACAACAATAATTTAATGCAAATCTTAAATTAAATTTTATGCAATTTGTTATTTTATTTAATGCCATTTTTATTTAATTTAATGTAATTAAAAAAATAAAATAATTTAATGCCATTTGTAAATTTGATTTAATGCATTTTTTTAATTTAATTTAATGCAATCTTTATTTAATTTAATGCAATTTTATTTAATGCATTTTTTATTTGATGTAATAGTAGTGGTAATGGTAGTAGTAATAATAATAATAATAATTTAATTAAATGTAATTTTTTTTTAATTTAATGCAATATTATTTAATGCATTTTTATTTGATGTAGTAATAGTAATAATAATAATAATTTAATGCAAATTTCTTATTTTATTTAATGCCATTTTTGTTTAATTTAATGCAATTTTAAAGTTTAATTTAATGCAATTTTTTTATTCAATGCATTTTTATTTGATGTAATAATAATAATTAAATTTAATGCAAATTTTTAATTTAATGCAATTTTTAAATTTAATTTAATGCCATTTCATTTAATTTGATGCACTTTTTTATTTGATTTGATAAAATTTTTAAAATTTGATTTAAAATGTAATTTAAAGCAATTGTTTTTTTTATTTAATGCAGTGCATTTATACGGGGAAACAGTGATAACAGTAATATAGAGAAAGATGATTAATATCCTCTTCTAAAACAAGATAAAATGTTTTTCCATGATATGACCTCTTTAATGTATGGAAGTTGTGTGTGAGATCCGTGTGTGTGTGTGTGCTGAGCACCGGTGGGTGTTCCCATTTTCTCCTTGTGTAGACGGGGTTATCAGAAGCTCCCGCTCTCATTTGTCTGTGAAGCAGCCAGGCAGAACACCCAGACAGCCTGCAGGAACTGAAAGAACCGCTGTTTGTCTGAGAGAGAGTGAAGAATGTGACTGTGTGTGTGTGTGTGTGTGTGTGTGTGTGTGTGTGTGTCCGACTCCTGAGAGTGTCTCAAACCCTGATCCCAGTGTCACGTCTTCCAGAGTCAAAGCAGCAGGCCGTCAGCTTGATCACGGCACGCGGCCAATCAGTGGAGGCACACGGACGGATCAGGGTCAGCAAATGAAAAACCCTGAGAAAAGAGCGAAGAAGAGCAGAAGAACGAGAGCGGGGGATTGTTTGGAGCAACAGATTGGCCGTGGCTGTCGGAGACCCCGCTGAGAGTGCGGGCCGATTTTTGAGTGTTTGGACACCTCCGTAAAAGAGGTGCTTGATGGTTCTGTCAGAGCCGCTCGTACACACTCGTATCAGGCGGCTGGTTGTGAATCCTGAGAGACGAGACTGCCTCGAATCCACCGCTGTGAGGACGAGCATCCTGCTGTTAAAACACTGTCTTTCTGCACATTTGTCATCCCTTTCTTCTACTCTTTCTTTTTGATCTGGCTCTGTGCATCTTTATTCCCCCCAGATCCTACTTTTGCTCCAAAATGCTCTGCCCTCGATGTGTTTCTGCTGGCTTTGACATTCAGCAGCTGCCGCGGTGTGTGTGTGTGTGTGATATCTGAGGTGTGCACCTCTCTCCCCTCAGGTTAATCTCATGTCATTTCACTCTCAGATGGCCTCGGCCACATTATTGCTTTCCTTTATCCACGGGTGTTTGAGATCTGCCGCGTATCGCTCCGTTCTCTCTCTGCCTCGCCCTTCCGTTCGGGTCGTCTGCCTCTGGGCGAGAGCGTGAGATTGCTGTGCGAGCTGACATATTTCATACACACAAACACCGTCTGTTCCTGATGACCTCCTGTACGTTACAGAGGTGGAGCGGAGCGTCTGATTGGCTGGCTCAGACTGCAGCAGAATGTGGTCAGTGCGGAGCAGTGATGAATTGGTTGCACACAGTTAGCTCAGGTTAAAGCGTCAGAGCTGCTGCTTGACCAGCGTGATCTGAACTGCAGTTCAAAGTTCAACGGTTTTAACAGGGATTTTTATTAGATCAAATATGCAACAAAACTAAATCACTGTGTCGAAAATCCATCTATCTGTCTGTCTATCATTCTATCATTCTTTCTATCACTTTATAGTTCTACCGTTCTGTTGTTCTATCTGTCGTTCCATCCATCCATCCATCCATCCATCCATCCATCCGCCATTTTATTGTTCCATCCATCCATCCATCCATCCATCCATCCATCCGCCATATTATTGTTCCATCCATCCATCCATCCATCATCGGTCTATCATTCTGTCATTCTTTTTATCCCTCTATTTATAGTTCTAACGTTCTCTGTCGTTCCATCCATCCATCCTTCATTCTTTCTATCACTCTATCTATAGTTCTACCATTCTTTGTTGTTCCATCCATCCATCCATCCATCCATCATTCTTTTATCACTCTATCTATAGTTCTACCGTTCTGTTGTTCCATCCATCCATCCATTTTATTGTTCCATCCATCCATTTTATTGTTCCATCCATCCATCCATCCATCATTTTATTCCATCCATCCATCCATCCATCCATCCATCCATCGGTCTATCATTCTGTCATTCTTTTTATCCCTCTATTTATAGTTCTACCGTTCTGTCGTTCCATCCATCCATCCTTCATTCTTTCTATCACTCTATCTATAGTTCTACCGTTCTGTTGTTCCATCCATCCATCCATCCATCCATCATTCTTTTATCACTCTATCTATAGTTCTACCGTTCTGTTGTTCCATCCATCCATCCATTTTATTGTTCCATCCATTTTATTGTTCCATCCATCCATCCATCCATCCATCCATCCATCGTTTTGTTCCATCCATCCATCCATCCATCCATCCATCTGTTGTTCCATCCATCCATCATCATTCTTTTATCACTCTATCTGCAGATCTACCGTTCTCTGTCGTTCCATCTTTCCATCCATCCATCCATCATTCTTTTATCACTCTATCTATAGTTCTACCATTCTGTTGTTCCATCCATCCATCCATTTTATTGTTCCATCCATCCATCCATCCATTCATCCATCCATCACTCTATCTATAGTTCTACCATTCTGTTGTTCCATCCATCCATCCATTTTATTGTTCCATCCAATTTATTGTTCCATCCATCCATTCATCCATCCATCACTCTATCTATAGTTCTACCGTTCTGTTGTTCCATCCATCCATCCATCCATCATCATTCTTTTATCACTCTATCTGCAGATCTACCGTTCTCTGTCGTTCCATCTTTCCATCTTTCCATCCATCCATCCATCCATCCATCCATCCATCCATCCATTTTATTGTTCCATCCATCCATCCATCATTCTTTTATCACTCTATCTATAGTTCTACCATTCTGTTGTTCCATCCATCCATCCATCCATCATTCTTTTATCACTCTATCTATAGTTCTACCGTTCTGTTGTTCCATCCATCCATCCATTTTATTGTTCCACCCATTTTATTGTTCCATCCATCCATCCATCCATCCATCCATCATTCTTTCTATCACTCTATCTATAGTTCTACCGTTCTGTTGTTCCATCCATGCATCCATTTTATTGTTCCATCCATCCATCCATCCATCATTCTTTCTATCACTCTATCTATAGTTCTACCATTCTGTTGTTCCATCCATCCATCCATCCATTTTATTGTTCCATCCATCCATCCATCCATCCATTTTATTGTTCCATCCATTTTTATTGTTCCATCCATCCATCCATCAATCAATCCATCACTCTATCTATAGTTCTACCGTTCTGTTGTTCCATCCATCCATCCATCCATCCATTCATTTTATTGTTCCATCCATCCATCCATCCATCCATCTTATTGTTCCATCCATCCATCCATCCATCCATCCATCGGCCCTGAAGCCGTTTTGTTTCTGTTTTTGTTTCTTCTGTTTACTGTAGATTTGAGAGTCGCACCTGTAAAAAGAACCGTGAATCAGTGTGTTTTACACCTGCTGAAAGAGTGTGTGCCGAACAGAACAGTCTTCCCGTTAGTTGAGTTTCAGAGCAGCAGGGTTTCATTAACCTTGGAACACAAAACCTTTCGTTCTCACTGTCTCTCTTGCTCTTTTTCTCTTCATCTGCTGATGACTGACCTCCAGCTGGCCGTCAGTATGTCTGTATGCGCTCATATTTGTGCTTGCGGCTCATAAAAGGCACAGCTATCGATATCTCTCGTATGTTTACGTGGGCCGCAGTAAGAGGTCGAGGGTAACACGGGACATGGTTTGTTGTGCTGGTGTCTGAAAGCTATTGATTTCTTACCATGTGCAATCAAACACAATTAGCCGTCGAATTCCTCAGACGGCGCACAGGCGCCTCTCCCGCTGTGCTTCTCCGGAGGGAGGACACTCTGTGCGTAAGTGTTCACCCCTAAAATCAATGTATACCAAATGGAGAGGACGCAAATTGAGATTGTGAGAGTCGAGTTATGCTCCTCCCAATGTCCTGAGTTCACTTTCTGCTATAACTTCTCCGTTCTAGTCCCTTGATAGCACTGCTTAACGGCTCGGCCTCCCTCCGTCCTCTGTGCTGTAAATCATGCAGGCTTCGCTCCCTGGCCCCGATCCATAACCAGGAGAGGAGTCTCACCGGCGCTCGGGCATCGTGCCTGCTGAAAGATTCACCGGCGCTCTCTAAACTCATTTATGCTGCCGCTTCACCTCCACGTCTGCACTTCACTTATGGATTGACCAATGCAGATGGATGGCGAGGCATACATGTGTTGGTCTTTGGCCAAGAAGATGGCAAATGGATTGGAGCCGACTACCTCTGGCTGCTTCTGACCCTGGCAGCTGTTGCTTGGCAACCTTTGTTTGTTTCCATCTGCAGGATCAATCTAATTGGCCGGCTTTCCAATTACCAGCGTCCGACACTCCTCCTCTGGCCAATGGCATCACTCAATGGACTCCAGGTGTAAATAAAAGACAGGATGGATGGATGAATAAATGCCCCTTGTCGTTTATTGACCGCCGGGTGTTATCCTCGGCATGTAGAGGCTCATTGTTTGTGTGTGTGTGTGTGTGTGTGTGTTTGTGACACACCAGGACGTCTTGTGGGAGAGAGGAAAGGTCAAGCATTGTGCGTTTGGATGTATGTGGCGTCATGGGAGGCATTGGCGAACATTTGATTAGGTGGTAAAACACAAACAGACCTGTCATGATCATTGCTGTTGGTATTTGGTGCTAAAAGCGAATCGACTTGATTCACAATTAACTGGCTTTCGAATCAAGTCACATATATACTGTATTAGGGCTGTCAACAATTAAAATGTTTAATATAATTAATTACACAATGTGGCAATCAATTAATCCAATTATTCTCATATCAAATTTGGCTGAGAAATTACCTCCAAAAGATAATTTAAAGTCATTATTGTGTTAAATGAGAAAAGCATCAAATACACATTACAAAAAGTAGCTTTAGAATTTGTTTATTTTTTTATTTGATTCAACATAGAATTTATTATAAACTTTTAGGCTTCAATGGCCATGAGGGTGAGTAAATGATGACAGAATTTTTATTTTTGGGTGAAATATACCTTTAATGGGTTTTTTATTAATATGGAAAAATTTAATTTTTTTTTTTAATGAAATGATAATATAAATAAGAAACTAGGTGACGGTAAATGTCTAAAAGAGTAAGTCATTGATTCATTCATTTGATTCATTCAGGAATTAAGTAAATGGCTCTCTTTATGAATGGGCCATTGAATCATCGATTCACCCAATTGATTCGCACAAAACGTAGATGTATATATGTGTGTGTATATATTATATACAATTTTGTAAATTTTGAGTGAAATATGATGTTGCTAAAAAGAATGGCGCATCATAACTGTTGCTATATCGTGTATTTTCTTGTGGATTGACCAATCAGCTTCCAGCACCGGATCTATTCATTTTGTAATGTTATTTATCACACACTGTCGCCCGCTTTCCAATCCACACCACAGCTCTCATTTCCCCTCTCAAATCCAATTAAACATCACGGCTGCAAATCCAAACTTGTTTAGCGCTGACAGGCATGCATAAACGCTTACTTGAAACAAGTAGAAAAAAACAACAAATTACAAAAACACAGCCGGCAAATAAATGCATCAAATCAAATTAATCACATACTAATGGCTCATTAAATTAAACAGCCACAATGAATTTATTCTGCCAATAAAAGATTATGATGATTTGTGTTTCCTGTTTGCGATTTTGCCCACACAATACAGTAAATGAAAGTCCTTCGAGTGCTCTCAGGAGATTGCTCTTGTGTTAGAAGTGGGGCAGTGAATTGTGCAGATGGCCTCTTTGAATTACAATCGGCCTTGTTGAGTTGGTATTAGAGGTCCTTGATTACAAACGTTTTGCCTAGAAAGGTGTGTGATACAGGCAGACTTGTGTGCAGTTTTAGTAGAACAAGATTTGTACTTTTTCTTTTTCTAATGTGAATGTTGCTTTGTGTCTGTGTCATGTTTGCTGGGTGGTTCTTTCAGGTCCGTAACACGAACAGTGAAGTGTTTAATTCTGAGGGTTTGTGTAGCGAGCACCACTAATAATCTGTAAGGTTTTATCGTCTTCTTAACATTCTCATCTATCCCTGACATTGTGTAAGTCTTTAAAGACGCTGTTTTTATCTCCTTCCCGTTGGACTCAGACGATCATGTTAAGCCGGGGTGGTGATGTATTGATTGAGCCCTGGGCAGGGCGGGTCAAGCCCCGGTCTGACCCCTGCCGAAGCACCAGAGGTTACGCTGATTGCTTCAGTGATGATAATGTGTGTTTGTATGTGTGAGCCCTATCAGAATGATGAGATCCAGAGGCGGTGCAATCAGGCCCGTGTGTCATTCCCGCATGATGTCACAGACTCCCTAATGAACTGCCAGAGCTTTAATCCCCACTGTGTGTGTGTGTGTGTGTGTGTGTGTGTGTGTGTGTGTGTGTGTGTGTGTGTGTGTGTGTGTGTGTGGAGACGATCTCCTTAGCAGTGTTCAATATGACAATGATAGAATGTCTTTCTGGGAATTGAGCAGAGGGTCTGGGATGATTTTTATTAAGATGTGTCACCTTGGGATGATCCTGTCTGGATGTAATAAAAGCATTATCTTGCTTATTTCCCAGAATCCCACACACTGATCAAGGACTTTTAACAATGTTCAGGACACAGTATGTCTTATATGGAGTATATATATATATACCAGCCATAAATATTTGTTTACCAGCCATGAAATATAGATTAGTCCTTATTAAAGTTACAAAAGTTATTCACTCAAGAGCAGCGAGTGAATTTTTTTTTTTTTTTTTTTTTTTTTTTTCTGTCTTTTGTTGTTTGATTAACATTAAAGACACAGACAGCAGCAGGTTTATTAGGCTGCTGTCACTTTAAGAGCTGCACTGATCCAATATACTGATACACATGCGTTTTCTTTCTCTACTGTTTACGTTCACTTAAGACATAACTGACTGTTTACGAAGATACTTGCCAAGACGGGCATTTTAACACAATTTTGTTTGAATATGTCTGTTCAAGTGACGTGAAAGAGAGCTCGATTCAGTATTTGCATGCTGTCTGAGACAACTTTCTGTGAGCGTGTTTCAAATGTTTGCGCACAGAAAACGAATTGCGCACAGCGAGTTCCCTTTCGCACCTTGTTCTTTAATATTTTAATTGGCAAGGCATAAACTTTTGTGACGATGCTCTGTCTCAAACGTCGTTCACATTTGTTGACGTTCATGTTCTCACAACTTTGCATTGCTAGAATTCATAAAAATGTTACCGCATTTGGGGCTTGGTGAGTTTTAATTTTAGGCCCTGTATATATACAGTATATAATATTTATTGACTGTCACAGAACTGAAAGCAATTTACTGATATTTCAGCAGATGAGTGACCACAGCTGGAGTCTGTGTCTGAGTCCAGCCGGCCGGACCTTGTGTTAGCATTAGCAGTCACGCTGACCCCGGGGGCCTCACCGTCTCTGATGGGGTTGGCATGGTGACCGAGGTTGCTGTGGAGACTGACATGCTGAATGTGTGTGTGTGTGTGTGTGTGTGTGTGTTTGTTTGTCCTGTCCCTCACCTATAAGTACAGTCAACAGCTCTGCATTCCCATGATTCCTCAGCACATTTAGCATCACTGGTGCATCGTAAGCGCTCCTAGGTTATATTTGTCCCGTCCCTCTGTCTCTCGTGGACTGAAGCTCAGCTATTTCAGCACTTTGGCTGTGACACTGAGTGGCCTCACTCTGAATAATTCACTGCTGCGTATAGAGCTGTGTGCGAATGAGAGGGATAACCGCCGGATAGCTTATGTCATTTTCTCAGCTGGTTATCTCGGCGCACTCTCTCTCTTTCTGTCTCACTCCATCTTTCTGTTGCTCTAACTCGCTGTCCTCTCGTCTTCTCTGGACGCACGGTCTGTTCTTCTGAGGCTGGACATGAATAGTTTATTTAATGCTTCCTGTAGCTCAGCGATTTACCAGGAATCCACGGCTAAGATTCATGACACGGGATAAGAGATGTCATGATGTGAGAGAGTTAATGGATTTATCAGAGCTGTAGGCCCACATGGACATTTATTTAGTTTTAACATTGCTTCAAAATGAAAGATTTACTGATGAAAACATAAAAACACAGAACTTATAATGTGCACAACTGTTTTCAACATTGATAATAATCATAAATGTTTCTTGAGCATCAAATCATCATATTAGAATGATTTCTGAAGGATCATGTGACACTGAAGACTGGAGTAATGATGCTGAAAATTCAGCTTTGATCACAGGAATAAATTCTTTACTATATATTCACTTAGAAAACAGCTGATTTACATTGCAATAATATTTCATTGTTTTACTGTATTTTTGATCAAATAATTGCTTACAAACAATCTTACCAACCCCAAATTTTTTAACAGTAGTGTATATAATTTTAATTTTATGAGTCATTCACATAAGATATTATGCCATTAGAAAACAAACTTTGACGCAGTCAAGCGTTCAGTTCCTCAGGCTCCTGTCCTCAGTAACATCTTCCTCTCTGTGGGTGTCTGAAGTTTGACGGAGAGTTTTCCAACATCGGTGGGACTTCCGCTCATAACCAAGGTCTCAACAGCGGATGCAGCGTCAGATTCACTGATCTGTGGCTCCGACTGCAGCGCTAACGTCTGAACACGCCACTGTTTGCCTTTTGCTTTTGTGCGGCGCTCCAGGATTTCTCCATTAAAAACAAGCTATTGATTTTTCTGGAGTGTGCAGATTCACTTGGCACAGCACCAGCTCTCGCAGCTCTGATGAAGCTCGGCGATATGTAGCTGACGCTCATTTACTCTTAGTAAAAAGTGGGAGGGAGGGAAAGAGTGATGCGAGAGGTGAAGGGATGAATTTTTCCTGAAAGTTTCTGTGTGGCTCTCTCTTGTGTCGTAGGGATTTCTGCATGCCTTATTAATATCCTCATACAGCACAAACGCTCGTAAGCTCAAACAGAGGGTCTGTTTGTTACAGTACTGTTGTATTGATGCATTCATTATATGAATATGAGAATAAAATAATATAACGTTTTCTGCAGTATTGTAGATTTTAAATGCATATTCATGGTCTATTTCATTCAAATTTTTATATTACAGAATCCGTTATCATGTTTGGCTGGTGTGCTTGTCATCTGTGCTGATAATGGGTTTGATCTCTCAGTTGAGACTGACCGCTGAAGCTCTTGGTCAAGCTCACTAACTACATAAATGAAACACAACTTTTGTCCAGATTTTGGCCCCAATTTTCAGCCAAGTCAGATCTAGTCTGCAGCTGACAGATGTTTAATATTCTGTTTTCATTTGTCATGCGTCTCGCAGCAACAAGGCATAAGTTTGTAATCATTTACCAAGTCGGCAAGTGTATAATACCTAGTATAATGCGAAGGCTGGCCTGTGTGGTCCGATCCAACAGACAAGCTACTGTAGCTCAAATTGCTCAAGAAGTTAATGCTGGTTCTGATAGAAAGGTGTCAGAATACACAGTGCATCGCAGTTTGTTGCGTATGGAGCTGCATAGACCAGTCAGGGTGCCCATGCTGACCCCTGTCCACCGCCGAAAGCGGATAATGTGCCCTGCCATAAAGCAAAAATGGTTCAGGAATGGTTTGAGGAGCATAATGAATTTGAGGTGTTGACTTGGCCTCCAAATTCCCCAGATCTCAATACAATCAAGACTCTGTGGGATGTGCTGAACAAACAAGTCCGATTTTTTTTTTTTTGGTGTCAACTAACTAACTTTTATCCCTTCTTATTCTATATCGACTTGCTAAGGCATGCAGAGGCGATAGTGTGAATCTACAACCTTACATTTACCAGCCTTTATTTTTAACTCTAGTGCAGGAAAAACACAGTGTCTGCTTTCCAGTAGAGGGAGGAAGCAAAATATAGAACCATATGCCAAGCTGGTGATCTTTGGAAACGTCCATACTGAGTCTCTTGTGACTACAAACATCCTACACAATATTTCTTGCAAAGTCCATTATCCAGAGAGGAAGTTTAGGAGACACTTGGCTTAGTCTGGCAGGTTATAGCTCCATCGTTTGCCAAGAGCGATGGAGACCTTAGTCTGGAGCAACTCTCGAATGAGACGGATGGAGTGAGGGGGGAGGAGGAGGAGAGGCACTTGGAAGACCGCAGGCCAGGAGAAATCAATAGATACACCCACACACACTCCAAACCCATCTGCTGTGTGTGAACACCCAACACCACCTCAGAGCTGGCATGGAAGAGGCAAAAACACATTCTGTCCAAGTCTTTATGCACAGTTTGAGCAGTCAGTGTATTGTATATTGTACTTGGGTTTTCAGTTGCAAGTTCTTCCATTTTTTTTGTTGTTAAAGGACGTTGTTCTAGTGACCTAGAGGGTCTTTAATGATCTTCAGCACAGTAACAAAGTTACAAAAGCTGTTGTAGAGCCGTGCCAGACTTTTTAGGTTTTTTCCAGTCTACAGTTTCAGTGTTGTTAGTCTTGTAAAAATCCATATAGCCTAGAGGTTAAAGATCTGGGCTGGTAGACCAAAGCATGTAGGCTGTTGTTGAACTGTCATCGTTGTGCACTTAAACAAGACATTTTGTCCCAGGTTACTCAGTGGGGAATGTCACTACAAGTGTGCAGTAAATTGTTTTGCGTAAAGCAGTTTGTTAGGAATCTGTAAAAGCATGCAGAAGTGGATGATTTCCATCGTTCATACCTTTTAATCTTGATTTTATGGATATTTGATTACCCCATAATGCTTTAAAGTTTCAGGAGACTTGGCTGCATCTGAAACTGCACACTTCCCTGCTAGATAGTATGTGACAAAAGAATATGTCTGAATTCACAGTACTCATAAAAGAGTAGACAAAAAGTACCCGGATGACCTACTTCTTTTCGGAGAGATTCTGAAGTGTGCATATGATGGACACTTTACTATCCCATGAGGCCACGGGAGAGGATTTGTGAATGGCGGTGAAGCGACATGACTGACGCTGGTAGGTCACATGATAATGACAACATGAGTCCGGATTACATTCATACTATATAGATAGAACATACTTTTTTAGTGGTCGTGAATAAATTACTTATTCAAAACAAGTACCTACTTAAGCGAGTATGTGATTTTTCGGATGCAGCCTAATTGTAGTGTCATTCTCAAAAAATGGTGAATGGCCTTTTTTTTTAATACGAGTACCTTTTTATTTTTAAATCGTCTTCATGAGGCACATATTTGTCACCATATTTTGAGAATGACTGAATGTTGAACAGCCTCAAGGGCACAGTGATGATGCAGCTTGATTTTACTTTCAGCAACTTTACAGTCTGTTGAACTTTATGATTCTAATAGCATTTGCCCCATAAATATGTCAAAATGCATATGATCTTAATTACATGTATTTTAGATGAATCATGCATTCAGGCATCACAAAGACTCGAGCACCACTGTGCCATTTAATGTCCATCTGTGTTTCATCTGAAGGTTAGCATGGGGTGACTTGCTTGAATGATGCCGTGTAATCACAGTATCCCCAGATGAAGCAGTGACAAAATGTACTGACGGTGGAGATTTTTCTGCAGCACTCCAGAATGGTGCAGGGCTACGGTTAGTCCCGGTGCACTGGGGCAGGAGAGAACCCTTTAAGTCAGATAAAAAATGTATTCAACATCCCAATGAAAAATCCATATTGAGACTCTCAAATGACAGGCACTTTAAAACGCTGCCTTAATGCAACAGAGAGGTTGTTTTTTGAGGGTAAAGTCAAACATTTCAATTTATGTCACTCACTAGCTTTTCCACATTCCTTTAGTGTCTGTCTACAGTATGTCTCTCACTGTAAACGCTTGTCTCGTTCTTTGTGTTCCTCCTCCTCCTCCTCCCTGTAATCATAATCTCTGCCTTTGTCTGTCTTCTCTCATCCTCCCTCGCTCCCCTGTTCCTCGTCGCAGCTGCACCTCAAGCTCTAATTCTCATTTTCCCCATTTTAGCAATGTCTTGACTTCCCTTTCAACTTCTCCCGACAGCATCCTGTGTCTTAATTAAAATGGGGCCCTCAAAAAACAGAGGAAAAACTAATGAAAGAAGAAGCTGTTAATTACACAACAAGGTCACAAGCCTTTTACCTTCACAGCTTAATTGTGGCCTTGATTGTGTTTCTGCCTCATTTTTTATGCAAACTCCAGACTGACAAACGCAGTTAATTGTTGCTCAAGCACTTCTGGAGGGTCACACAGTTCTGTGTGTCTGCAGAGCTAGTTAGTTTGTGTATCCGTGCAAGTGTGATACAAATTGAACTATGTGTGTGTTTCGCTTTATAGATGTTTATGCATTGCTTTTTCCATAGAAGCCAATTCAAGATCCTCCAGGCTGACCGTTAATTTCTCTTCATGACCTTCCTGCCCTATCTTCAGTTGATCCTCTCATTTCTCAACGAGGGTCACCCTGACCTTTAAAACCCTTACAGACCTACCAGTGTCCACCTACCCTTCCATCGATCCTGTCATGTATAGATCCGTGTCTTCCTGACCATTTTACTCCCTTCGATTTCCAAAGGTGGACCACGCTGTCATTTTCTTTGGCCAATTGTATTAACGACTCTTAGGCACTAAGGTCAGAGGTGCTACAGTTTTGGGTTGGGGTCACTGGATCTTTTCGAAACCTTTTTCCATGCATCTTGGCATGATCAATACCTTCACCCTCATTCCCTTCCTTTTTTATTCCTTCCCCACTTTTCTCCTTTTCTTTCCCTCCTTCTTTCCCCCATGACTAAGGTCAGAGGCACTACAGTTTTGTTTAGAGGTCATTGGATATTTTATAAACATGACCTTATTCCATGTATTTTGACATGGTCTATACCAGGGAAGCTCCAGGAAGACCAATGTCCTGCCAAGTGAAGCTCCAGCTTGCCCCTACACATTTGCCTGGAGGTGTTCTTGGGATTGGATCTAAACTCTGCAGAATTGTGGCCCTCCGAGTACAGGATTGGACACCCCTGGTCTTTGCTTTCTCCCTCTTTCCCTTCCTTCCTTTACTCCTTTCTCCTTTTCCTTTACCCCATTCCCCCCCCCCACACACTTTCTTTCTTCCCCCCTTTTCCATTTTCCTTTTCTTTCCTATCTCCCTCTCCCATTCCCCTTTGGCACTAAGGTCAAATGTCAGAGGTTCTACAATCACCAGATTTTCTAATAAAGGTGACCGTTCTCCATGAGTCTTGGCTCGGTCCATAAAAATCTCTTTTCCTTCCTTCCTTGCTTTCATTTCCTCCCCTTTCTTTCCCCCTTTTTCCTTTTCTCCCCTTTTCTTTCTTTACCCATTTCTCCCCTTCCATTCCCCACTTTGGGTTATGTTACTTGGAAAAAATATCTGTTATCATTCCTGACCTCTACGCCATTGATCATGGAAATGTGACCATCCTCCAGACATCCATTTGTCTTCAAAAAATGGAAATCAATCAACAAACATGCCTCTCATCTTTTGTATTATAATTAAATTGTTGGGTTTTGCTGCTGACTGTCCTGAACAATTTGTAATGTACGACATTCAGAGTCTCGATTGGTAGCGTCTGCAAAACTTTGAGGAATGACTTCTTTTCCACTTTGCTTTATCACTTAATGTTCAAGCTGAGCCTCACGCCCTGAAAGCGAAAGGGGAAAATGAAAAAAGAGCGATCCATTACCTGAGCTAACAATAAGGAGCGGTGTTTGTTTGAGGCTGCAAATGTGCCCAAACTGTCGTGCTTAGATATTTCTGAGAGATGTTGCAAATTTGCCTGCATCTCATTCTCAACCCGCTCTCATTCTCCAAACCCAGCATCCTCATCAGTCGGACACCCTTCAGTGATTCAGAAACGAGGTTTTTCTTTTTTTTTTTCTTTTCCATCTCTCTCAATTCCTTGAGTGCCGCACCTGAAATTGCTTTGACATTCAGATGCAAACATAACCATTGACACCCGCCTGATGGGTTTGGAATGCAAATGGACAGGGCTCTCTCTCCTTCCTCTCTGCTTTCCGATCTCATCCCTCTCTCCCAGCCTAATGAGGGAAAGCTGATAGCTTGCTTTCTCAGATCAGGCAGACGTGGATACAGGCGTGTTGAGATTGAGGTTTGAGGGGACAGGGGTAATGTCACCGAAAGTCTACAGGAAATCAATTTCACAAGTGCCGTCTCCCCACTGTGAAGCGCAGCCCTGCTGTCTGAGAGGAGCAAAAGTGATAGACGAGACGGTTCAGTCTCAGTCTCACAGAGACACGTGAGCACATTAGTGCGCTTATTTGATGTTGCACTGGCACACTTCTGAGTATGGGTTACCACACTTGGCCTTCACGTGTCACTAATTCTAATTCTAATTCTAAATTCATTTTCTTTCCTTGAACCTTTTCCCTCTTCCTTCCTTCAGCATCCCCCCCCCTTGCCTAAACTTTCTTCTGTCTTTCCTTCCTTGCTTCCGTCCATCTATCTTCCTTTATGCCTTTTTGCTTTTTCTTCCTGCCTGCCCTCCTTCTCTTCTTCCTTCTTTACCTCCCCAACTTTTTCTCATCCTTCCAACTTTTTCTGGATTCTCCTTCCTTCATTCATTACCTCCAACTTTCTTAGAACTCCCTTTTCCTTTTTTTAACCTTTTCCCACTCTTCCTTCCATCTTTCCTTCTTTCATCGATTTTCCCTCCCTAATCTGTTACATCCTTCCTTCTTTCCTTCCTTCCTTCCTTCCTTAATTACCTCCAACTTCCTTACCACTCCCTTTTCCTTTCTTTTCCCTTTCCCCCTCTTCCTTCCAACTTTCCTTCCTTTTTTCCATAATTTTTTCCTTCCAACTTTGTTACTTCCTTCCTTCCTTCCTTCCTTCAGCATTTCTTTTTCCTCCCCCCTTTGCCTAAACTTTCTTTTGTCTTTCCTTCCTTGCTTTCATTCATCCCTCTTTTATCTTCCTTTATCTTCTTCGTTCTTTACCTCCCCCACTTTTTCTCTTCCTTTCAACTTTTCCTCTTTATTTTCTCATTTTCCCATCCTGTTCATTAACTCCAACTTCCTTACCAGTCATTTTTCCTTTCTTTTCCCTTTCCCCTCTTTCTTTCAACCTTCCTTCCTTCCTTCCTTCCTTCCTTCAGCATTTCTTTTCCTCCCCCCTTTGCCTAAACTTTCTTTTGTCTTTCCTTCCTTGCTTTCATTCATCCCTCCTTTATCTTCCTTTATCTTCTTCCTTCTTTACCTCCCCCACTTTTTCTCTTCCTTCCAACTTCTCCTCTTTCTTTTCTCTTTTCAACTCCAACTTCCTTACCAGTCATTTTTCCTTTCTTTTCCCTTTCCCCCTCTTTTTTCCAACTTTCCTTCCTTTCTTCCAACTTTCCTTCCTTTCTTCCATCAATTTTTCCTTCCTACTTTCGTTGCATCTGTCCTTCCTTCCTTCCTTCCTTCCTTCCTTCCTTCCTTCCATCCATCCATCCATCCATCCATCTTTCCTTGTTTCCCACTTCCTTTGTTCCTTCCCTCCCACTTTCTCCTCTTTTCCCCTTTCATTTTCCTTCCATCTTTCTTCCCATCTGTATTTTTCATTTCCTTCCTTTCTTCTGTCTTTCCTTCTCAATTTCCTTTTTTTTTCTACCTTTTCCCCTCTTCACATCACTACGTGAAATCTCTCACACACTTTATGTAGTTCTACCTCTGTAACAAGGTTCCCCAGGACCCTCTGTGAGAAATTACACATGAAGTGGTCTATGATCTGTAAACGCGTTGACCTGAATTCTCAAGTTCACGTGACACACATGTAGTGATGCCTGACTCGTCTCTGATCTGCTCAGCCTTGTGCCTCTCCATCAGTGGCTTGGGCTCAGGCTCAGCTCTAGACATTTACAAATCTCCTCTGTACTTGGCTAAATGGAAACCATCCATCAGAGGTGACAGGAAGCAAACAAAGCCCCAACATTAGCTGCTTGGAAGCTTTTGATGATGTCATCCTCCGCTCTAAGCCTCTGGAGGTGGGTGACCTAATGTGGTTCATTGGGAAGGAAGGGAGAACACAGTGCAAGATCTGTAGATGAAGCATGCAAACCAACAAGGGTTGACAGAACTCTTTTGTAAGGTGTGAATATACAAAGTGCAATTGAGTCCGGGGGGTGTGGGGTCATTGATTTGGGTCAAAGCAGATCTGTGTTTTAATAAGAGAACTGCATTGATGAGGATTGATCAGTGGTGGTGTGGGAGGTTGGGATTCAAGGCCCATGAGCCACAGCTCAGATCATTCTTGTCCTGATTAGGATTAAGGCCGAGCAGTGTAATGTCCTCTAATTCTTATACATGGTTTTTCTATTGTTCTGTTGGTAGCGATAAGCAGCATTGAATTTGAGAGTGTGAGAAGAGGGATTTGGGGGGGAGATGGAGAAAATGGGAGAGAGTGAAAGAGGCTGAGAAAGAGGATAAGAGTAGGATACAAAGAACATATAAGAAGAGTAAAGGAAAATGTGAGACGTGTTAAGAGGATCAGAGATATCCACATGAATGTGATGGACATGCAAAAAAAGTCACCCTAAGAGTGCCTTCTTTGTGTTTTTACTTACAGGAAGCTAGGATGTTGTCATGTGATTAAGATTTACATTGGTAGGGTGTTTTAGATGGTTGGTAGGTGGGTGGTTGGAGCCCACACCCAAATCTCTATAAATTTCTGTTCCAAAGCATATTTGATTGTTGCCGCTGTTCCCAGACCACTGAAGGTGATTGTTCGTGACATTTGAGATTTGGAAAAATAGCTTTTGTGCCTCGATTACTGCAGAGGCCGTATCAATGTCACTATAATCACTGTTGCAGAATGCACCGGTTTTGATGGGAAAACTGTGTGGGTTACCTGCGTAACCTGAAAAGGTTATTATAGCTCTTTTAAACACAATGGTCTAAATTGTCACAGGAGCATGAAGAGCATATGATAGGCAGGACCTTTAAAATAGACCTTTCACTCCTTCATTTATGTGGATTTATTCCATTCGCGAGGGTTTCTTTCATAAATTGGAATTAGCAGCATTGAGGCAGTGATCTGAATATGATGACATGAATTATTGATTCCCTGACAGCTGCTTGCAAATCTAGCCTGACATTTGGAAAAGAAGACGGCATGGAATTATAGCCCGAAAATTATGAAGGCCATTTGTGTCGAGACGAGAGAGGGAGAGCAAAGCAAACGTCTTTTTGGACTTATTAATATTCATTAAAACCTCCTGTCAGAGCGCCATTGAAACAATTCATTGCTCACGTTTACTGTATTACGTTCTTTATGATTTATTGATATGTGTTTGAAAGAGCGGGGTGGTTATGAAGAGACTCCTCAGCGAAATCTGATTGCTCATACAAAACCAGATCTTTGTCAGCGAGAGTCAATGACTTCAGATTTTATTTCTAGTATTGTTTTTTCTCTCCTTGCATTCCTTCTTTAACTTACACAAGCTAAAAAACGCAGCTACTAACTACTACACTCTTTCTGCACATATATTTTAATCTTTCTTATGGAAATTTGGTACGGTCGCACTACCTGCGTTGTGTTCTGCCTTGAATTAATTGCTTCTGTTTCTATTATTCTCATTTGTAAGTCGCTTTGGATGAAAGTGCCTGCTAAATGAACAAATTTAAATGATGTGTTTGTTCTCTATTAGACTTCAAATGATGCATAATTTCAGATAATAAACCCAGGCATAAAAATTAGGCAGAGAATGTCCTAAAAATTGCTAACTTGTATATGCTGTACCTCCTACATCCCAAAGTGTAATTCTAAAAAAACTTGATCCACAGGCCTATTTTCCCTTAAGATATTTGGCATTTATCTTTGTGCAAGATCCTCTGCAACCTGGAGCCCTGGCGTGACTTTTTGCTCGATCTGCATTCTAGTTCCTCATGGCACTAAAGAGCCAATCATCTTGCTGGTTTCTGTTAAGCAACCCCTGCTGATGTCACATTAGATAAATTGATCCGTATGTAGCCAGCTGGTCTGTTGTGGAATTAGACAAAAATGGGATCCTTGGGAATTTCTGAGTAATGTCAGCAGATATGGGTTGTAATCTCATTCCCTTCAGTGTGTGTTTGGCTTTAGCTGTCTTCAGTTGTCTGTTTTTGCCTGTTTTTGTACATTGCTGTTTAAAGTCAAGTTGTAAAGACAGCAGCAAAAACAAACAGGTCTGATACCACAGTGCTTGCAGTCATTTTGTTGGTGCTGCTTGCAGGAATTAACTCGACAAGCCATGAGATTGGTGCGCTTTGTATCTGTGTATGAATGCTTTTATATTCCATATCACTTATTTTGATGCTTTTCTCATTGTCTATCGGATTTTGCTTGCCTCGCTGGAAAACAGGACAGTATGTGTGTGTTTGCTGCTTGGGTCACTTTGTGCATCTCTGTGTATCCATGTGCATATTCATTGCATGTTTCCAGAGAATTGTTTTTATGACCCTGTCAGAGCATTGAGGCAATGATGATTGTATAATGATTCAAAATGAAATTGGGGGATGGACAAATGAATGAAAGCATGGGGTTGAGTGTAAAGATGTATAAATGATACACTTAATATCTGGAGGTTAGTGATCTTAAAGCATTGGTGGCCGCCTTGACAATGACCTGCATGCAAGTATAGCACCTTTAAAGCATTAGTTCACTTCAGAAATAAATTTTCCTGATAATTTACTCACCTCCATGTCATCCAAGATGTTCATGTCTTTCTTTCTTCAGTGGAAAAGAAATGAAGGTTTTTGAGGAAAACATTCCAGGATTTTTCTCCATATAGTGGACTTCACTGGGGTTCAACGGGTTGAAGGTCCAAATGTCAGTTTCAGTGCAGCTTCAAAGAGCTCTACATGATCCCAGACGAGGAATAAGAGTCTTATCTAGAGAAACCATCGGCCATTTTCTATAAAAAATAAAAATTACTTACTTTTTAACCACAAATGCTCATCTTGCACTGCTCTGTGATGCTCCACACATTACGTAATCACGTTGGAAAGGTCACGTGTTACGTAGGCGGAAGTACCGATCCAGTGTTTACAAAGTGAACGTGCAAAGACTAAGACAAATGGCCTTTACAAAAAAAGGTAAAACAACGATGTCGGACGATTTTGAAGTTGGAGAAGAAAATGAGATGGAGTTTTTCATCCTTCCGCCTATGTCACGCGTGACCTTTCCAGTGTGATTATGTAATGCGTGGCGCATCACAGAGCAGTGCAAGACGAGCATTTGTGGTTAAAAAGTATATAATTTTAATTTTTTTTTAGAAAATGGCCGATGTTTTCTCTAGATAAGACTCTTATTCCTCGTCTGGGATCATGTAGAGCTCTTTGAAGCTGCACTGAAACTGACATTTGGACCTTCAACCCGTTGAACCCCAGTGAAGTCCACTATATGGAGAAAAATCCTGGAATGTTTTCCTCAAAAACCTTAATTTCTTTTCCACTGAAGAAAGAAAGACAATTAACAATTATTAAATTAGGTTTGGTCCATATGGAACATTGCGATTCATTTTTGCACAAGTTTTCTTGGTTACTTTACGAGCGTGAGCTTCCATCACTTACTGCTCGTACGGGCAACAAATAACCTCTTAATCATGTGTAATATGAACCTCATTAGTTAAAGGATTTTGTTCCTGGAGGCACAGTCGCACATTTTTTTTTTTTTTTTTCTCTCCAAGTAGCTTATTATGCTTCCAAGTGGATCTTTCATGTTGGTTAATAAGGTCTAAAGCCATGTACTCTGTTCTGGTCTCAGGTTGTAAGTGATGCCATTTTTTCCGGCCTGTATTCATTTCTGCCTCTAGAAGCTGCAGGTTTTGTTGTCTCAGAGTCTGTAACGGGTTCTTTTCTGTGTGTTCTCAGCCTGTCCTCCGGGCACCTACAAGATGTCATCACGGCAGCAAGAGTGTTTCCCGTGTCCGGCTAACAGCAAGGCTGAAGAAGAAGGCTCTGT
Organism: Mylopharyngodon piceus; assembly: GCA_039654765.1. NCBI lineage: Eukaryota > Metazoa > Chordata > Actinopteri > Cypriniformes > Xenocyprididae > Mylopharyngodon > Mylopharyngodon piceus. Next base: position 17,074,827 of record CM077448.1, on the reverse strand, counting down.
GCTGTGTGTGTGTGAGGACGACCACTTCAGGACCCCGCTGGACCCTCCATCCGCACCCTGCACTCGTAAGACTGTCCTTCTGTCTGTATGTCAATGATTATGTGTGTAATTACTTGTTTGTAAATTCCCATTACCAGCCCCATTGATTCTTGGTTTAATTTTGTTTGCCGTGTGGTTTAGCGCTGACAAGAGGCTGTGTGATGCTGATTGACAGAAGTTTCATCTTTTGCAACTCCTTGACCTTTTAATTTGTAAATCTTAGGTGAAATAGAGGATCTAAACATCTTAAAAACTTCACTACAAACTTAGCAGCAGTATTGGATCGTAACATTGCCCACAATATTGTGAACAAAAAAATGTTTATATATATATATATATATATATATATATATATATATATATATATATATTTATTAAATAAAACCATATGCCTTTCACACATTGATTTCACTGAAAAGAAGCCTGACAACCAATAGCGTGAGTTCAGGGCGGGGCTATCTGTTTGCTGACCAATGGAAAACCATTTCCAAGAATAATCATTATTTTTTGCAGTTCTGTTTAGTGGCTTTAGTGCCACAGAAATCACACATTTAACCTTTCAATTATTCTGTGACCGGCCGTTTATTCTAGGCTGAACGAGTCTCTGACTGCTTATGAGTTT